>QJNZ01001012.1:0-30496 GCA_004155055.1 Monosporascus sp. CRB-8-3 | reverse complement strand
TTAAAAAAAAAAAAAAAAAAAAAAAAACTTCGGAAAATTATAAATACGTTTTATTCGTTACCGATAAATACTTAGGTTTTATTTAAGATACTTATTTAAAGAATTAAAAGTAAAATATATTAATCATAACGTTTAAACGTTTTTTAAAAGTTTTAAAAAGTTAAAATAAGATTTTTCTACAGGTAATTAAATACGATAACGAAATTTTAAAAAATTATTAATTTCGAAATATATTATAGCCGTATTTTTTTGTATTAAATTTAAGTTTTTAATACGGCATACTTAAACTTAGAACGGGAGTATAAAACGGTTATGGGATATAATTAAAGAAAAAGCGATTATAAAACGTAATAACGTTAAATTATTTTCGTTTTTAATTATATATATTTTTCAAACGGTAATATATTTATATAATCGTAATTTTAAATACGTATTTTTTTACAAAATTTATACGAAATTTTTTATATTAACCTAGCGTATAAAAACGGTATTATAATGCTTAATCGGAAGCTTTAATAAACCTATATACGAATATACGGTTATATAGTTTACGTTATAATAATTACCGTTATAAAGAAAAGATAAAAATTTTAAAAGCTAAATCGTAAAACGTAAATTCGTTTTTTAGTCGGTTACCGATATACGAATATCTACGAGATTTAAAACCCGTTAATTAATAAGGTTATTATTATTAAAAACGTATTATTTAACGAAAAGACTACCTTTTTAAGTAATATTAAAAACTTAAAAAACGACTTTGTATATGTTATAAAAAAAATAGTTATAAAAGTTATTGCGATAAGTAAAACTACTTAATTAAGGCTTAGGTTATTTAATTATATAAATATATAAAAAAAATAAAAATTTAAATTGAATAATTTAATTACCGGTTAAATAGGAAAAGTAGTTTTAAAGTAATATAAATGTACGAAACGTACGGAATAGGGAATAATAAATTTATTTATATAAAATTAAATATAGCTTAATAGCTTAGTAGTTACAAACCTGGGTATCTTTTTTAATTGCGATAGGTTTAGGTACTTTGTTTCGGTTGGTTTTAAAAGATAGCTAGTTTAAATCTAGCTTGGGTTACCGTTTCTTTAGGTGGCGCCAGTTTAAAGGAATTAAACCTGGGGCTTCGGTTCCGTTACCGTATCGGCGATAATTGAGGGGTAGCTAGTAAAATTAATTACGATTAGGGGCGATGGGAATTAATTAATTAATCGGGTGTATCTTACCGTTAGTTGCTATGTTATATAACCCGCATTACGTTTTTCCGGCCTTTAACCAAAAAGGGACGGTTTTTAAAGGGTACTTCTTAATCGTATTATATAATCCTTTATATATGTACTTAGTAAATAAATTAGCTTTTTATATATATGTATATATATAGCTAGATAATTTAATAATATTATATTTTGCATAAAATTAAATATATTTATACGACCGTAATATTAAAATAATTTCCGTTTATTATATTATTATTTCTTTTAACGTTTGCTTTAATAATTTTTATAATTATTACGCCGATAAAAGTAATAAAGGTAATTTTAGGTTTTTATTACGTTATTTAACTTAAGTAATTATAAAAAAGGAAAATAACTTATAAGTTATAAACGTAAGTTTTTTATACGTTTTATATCGAAAAAATAATTATTAGTACGATTATTAAATATAGGAAATTACGTTTAATGTAAAATAATTAATATATTTTTTTAATACGATAAGTAATCGGCCGGTAAACCGTAAAAATTTAAGGAAATTAATTATTCGAAATACGCGTTATTTTAACCGGAAAGGTTTCGATATAGAGATTTATAAAATCTTTACGTTTTAAAACCGGATATATAAGTATAATTTATTATTATTATCGTAAAGTTATAAAAAGCTAAATATATATTCGTTAAAAGAATTTTTTCGTAAAGTCGAAAAGGATTACTTATAAAGTTATATAGAAATATAATTTTAAAACGTCGTTAATTATTTATTTATTAAAAGGAAATAGGTTTTGATATAACGTTTTATATAATTAAGCTAGATATATAATTATATTAAATACTTTTTAGCATTTCGCGAAAATAAAGTTTAATTAATTAATTATAATATATTAAACTTATTTAAATTATTCGGATTTTTTTTCGCTAAACGTATTTATAGCTTTAGTATAAGTACGCGCATTATATCCGGGCTTACTGTAAACGTTATATTTCCGTTTTTTATCGTAACTTTTTTACGACGATTACCTTTAGCTATTGTTAGCTATAATTATTTATCATTATTTTCTTTCGTAATTATAAAAGCTTATGCTTTTTTTTTAATAAGTATTTTTTTTTTTTAAAAACGTTTATTTTTAATTTTCCGGCGTTTATTAAAAATATGGTTCGTTTCGCGCAGTAGGCCGTATTTTTCCCAAAAAAAAACGTTTTTGTATAATAATATTAAATTATTTTTTGTTAAAAAATAAACCGATTTAATTATTTTTATTAACGAATTACCCTGGTAATTTTTAATCTGCTTTTGTAAATAACGCCTTTATTAAGTTGTTTCGGTAATATTCCTAGGAGTTTTTACGGGTGGGGAAATAGCGGAGTTAGTAAAGGTAAATAAAGAGACGGTCGGTATAAATAAAACTGGAATTTTTAATTTGGAAAAAACGCAATTAAAATCAAATAAAATAAGGTTAATTATGGCAAATCCGGATTTAATAATATCGGTTGTTACAGCAGTTTTAAACGCGTCTTGGAAACCGGCGATAAAATTTTCTTTAGTAATATAAGTAACGTAACGTCGTATAAAACTCTCGATATATAGCAAATAAACGCGTTTTAACGGGAAGAAACAAGATACGTCGAAAGGTTGGAGCAAATAGGAAAAATTAGCTAATATGCAAAATGTAATAATGTTATAGTTGGCGTAATATTTTTCGAATTTTATCGAATAATAGTTTTTGTAACTATTTAGGATAAAAAGATATTTCGATTTTTTTATACGCGTTTAAATATAATAATTAAAGTATTAAACCTATTTTAAACCCAGTTTATTTATCGTCTAGCCGTTATCGCTTATAGTAACCTTTTAATTAAATAGGAGTAAACTATTAGCAAACTAGCGAAAAAAGTAATACTTCCCGGCAAAAATAATAAATAACGGTAAGGCCTAACTTTAAAAGTTAATAGTTTATATTATTATAAACCATTTCCGATTTTTTTGTTAAATTTATTTAGGTTTTTTACGTTTTTCGGCACTAGTAATTACTATGCCCGTTATTATAAAAAAGCCTTATTAAAAATCCAGTCTTATTAAAATTTTAAATATTTTTTTTTATAATATCGTATTTTGCGATAATAACCCGAATAAACTTAAATTATTTGCGAAATATTTCTGGATTTTCGCATAATACTTTTTAATAATCGATTTTTCGAAATAAACGCGTTTTAAGTTTTTTTTACCGTTTAATAAAATATAACGCCCAGTTAATTCCGATACGTTTTGTAACGCGTTAAGCTAATAATAAATTCGTTATATTTTTAATATATTAAAGCCGGACAGGAAATGTTCGCATATTTAAGTTAAAAATTCGGTTAATAATCGATATTTTTTCGGTCGGCGTTAATTTTTACTTAAAAAAATAATATCGGTTCGAGCGCGTTTATCGTTATAGATAAAACTAAGCTTTTTATAACTGAGTTTCGGGTTTCGTTTTTTAATTTAAACGGTTAAGTTTATTTTTGTTTTTTTTATAAATCGTTCCATAATATTAATATTAAGAAATATACGATTAAAAATAGGGAGTTAAAATAGTTAAAAAAGTATTTAATTTAATTGTATGTCCAGCTTAATCGTATAAGACGTTATATATAAATAAATATTTATAAATTCGAAAAATAAAATTAATTAGAAAAATATAAAGTATATTTTATCGTTTAAAGCGATTAACAGCTAAGGAACGTTTAAAGTAATATATATATAACGATTTTAATTAAAAAATTATTTAAAATTTTGATTGTTATTACGACTAAATTCGATTAAAAGCTAAAGCAGTATAACGTTATTAATACCTTTATTAACGCTTAATTACCTTATAAAGTATATATAAAAACGCCTTTAGGATATTTTTACCTTAAGAAAGCTTTTTTAATTAGGAAGGCTTTATATGGCTTAAAGGAGTTGCCGTTATTATGGCAGAAAAATTTTACCGAGGCGTTTAAAAAATTAGGATTTAACCCCGTTTCTTACGAACCTTGTTATTTTACTCGTTAAGGGGTACTTATTTTCTTTTTTTATAAACAATATCGTTACAGCATATCGTAAAATAAATTAAGATCTCGTCGATTAGTTAATTTAACAGAGACGAAAACGGTATATTTTTATAGGAAGGTAAAGATTTATAATAGTTCCTTAATATCGAAGTTAGCAAAAATAAACTTAACAAGAAAATCTAATTATTTTAATCCGACTTTATAAATAAGTTGGCTATCTTAGTTTTTAAAGAAGGTTTAAATAGCTATTTAAAAACGCCCTTAATTAACGTTAAATTATTATTAAATTTTAGTTTAGCCTATTTAGGCTTTGTTAACAGATACCAGAAAAGGATCGGTTTTATTCTTTACGTAGCAGTTAATATATAATTTAATATATCCTTCGCTATATCTCGATTTGTCCGTTTTAACCCGAACTTTAGTAACGTATATTATACAGCCGTTAATTAAGTTATATTATACCTGATCGGATTTAAAACGTTAACGTTGCAGTTCGAAGGCGATAATTCGTTGAATATTTAAAGCGACGCCTTTTTTGTAAATAATACGATTAATCGAAGAAACTTTTAAGCTTACGTTATAAAGCTATTTAAAGAAATAATAGGATAACGAGCGAATAAACGGGATACTGTAATTATATTTATAACCGAAACGAAATTATTATTTCTTACGTAAGCTGCAAAAAAAGCTTTATTTACCTTTTAACTAATTAAAAAACTAGGAGTTATTGAAAATGCTGGAGCGTTAAATATATAATGCAATAATTGATAAAATATACGGCTTGTTAACGCCGACGTCGCCTTATTATAAATAAAATTACGGCATATAGATATATATAACTATTAACTACGAAAAGCTGTAAAGAAGGAGTTAATTAAAGTAAACTATATATTTATGGGCGATATAGTACTTAATAGATTAATTAATGCTTTATTACGCGAATTATTTAGGTACTTTAAAAAGCAGCTAGGATTAGTGGATATTGCAGAACCTTTCGAGCGGCGGAGGAATAGTTTATAAGTGATTTTAAAAAAAAATTAATTAATTAAAAGGATTTAATTATCGGAGAAAAGGTTAAATAGAAATCTATAATTTTAAAAAGTGATAATACGTAACGATTAACGCCATAAATATTTTAAGGCGTTAAGGGGGTATATTAGTTAATAAGAGGTAATAAACGTAATTTATATACGAAAAGGTTTTTTTTAACCGGAAAATATATGTTCCGTTCTTAAGTTATATAAAAATTATACGCGTACGAAAAATATACGTAAATTAACCTTGTATATAAGGTAAAGTGCTATTATGGTATGTAACTATATACATATAAGTTAATCCGTTTACTACATACATATACATAAATGGTTCGATATAAACGTAACCGGGAAGTACCCTTTAAAAACCGTCCTTATTTAAAGCCTCGTATAATAATATAATTAATATCTTTTATATTTAATAAGATACAAATATTATTATATAAATAAAGTAAGTAAGTTATTTAAAGCGTAGGTTAAAGGGGTATTCCTAATATATAGTTATAAGTATAAGGCGTTTTTTAAATATTTTATATACCATTTATTTTATTTTTCGATAAGTTATTTATATTATAAATCGCAAGGGTAATTTTAATATATAACTATAGGTATAAGGCGTTTCTTTGTTACCTTATTTATTAGTTATATTACTTTCCGACATACAGGGTAAGTATATAGGGTAGGTATACAGGGTCGGTATATAGAGTAGGTGTATAGGGCACATATATAAGGTAAGGATATAAAGTAAGTATTATTGGCGAGCGGAAGGTATTAAACGTACCTTATAAATAAAAAAAGTCGTATTAATCGAAAGATAAAGGTTTTATTAATAAATTATTTAAAATTTATATGCGTATACGAAATATTCGTAGTTAGCCGAATATAATAATATAATCGATATTCTTTATATTTGATAATTAAGAATCTTATTCGCTAAATTCGCGTTATTATCTTATAATCAGCTGTTACTAGGACGATATAGATTATATATTCGTAAAAATTATGCGTATATTATATTAATTATAATAATAACAGCGTAATTAACGTACTTTGTTATTTTTAACCGATTTAAGGTTTAAAACTGCTTTAAGGGCGAATTCTAGGGTAAAGTTTACGTTTTTAATATATGGGATTATATCGATTTTAATTAATTATTTTCGAAACCTGTTATATTAATAAATCTTAATATAACTTCGTATATAGAAAAAAGAAGTTATTATACGATACGAAATAATATTTTAAGAAGTTTTTTAATTTTATTTATATTTATTAAAGCATTTAACGAAAAAATCGATTATACCAGTTATTTAACGAATACCTTGAAGATAATAATAAAAAACAGATAAACTTATAATTAACGTTTTATTATATATATTTATAAAAATTGTAAATACGATATTTTCCGAAAAAATAACAAGGACTTTATAAAATCAATATTAAAGTTAATATTTTTACTGATTAAAAAGATAAATTTCCTTTTAACAAAAAACTTAAGAAAGTAATACGTTAAGCTAATTAAATCCGGTAAAGTATAAAATAGCAAGATTTTAATTAATACTTAATAAAAATATTATATAAGGCGAAAATAGGCTTTAAAATCGGTAAGGAAACTAAACGAATAAATCGTAAAATATTAAAAAGTTATAGTTTAAAGATAGTAATATAAAGTTTTAAAAACGAAAATAATAATCGTATAATTTATCGATTTATAAATAATATTAACTTTTATTATAAGGATTTAAATAATTATATTTTAAATCGTAAAAAGGTTTGAAATTAATAATAATACAATTAGCTATTAGGAAATACCGGTTACCATTTTAAATTACTGGATTATATTTTATTTATAACTTATATCGAAAAATATTAAGATAACGTTTCCGAGATTTTACGGGATACCCGCGGACTTTTTTAATCAAGACGATCTTAATTAGGAAAATCTTAAAAATAACTTATAACAGCAAAAAAAAAGCGCTAAGGTGTAAGTTAAAACGAAAAAATCGTAAAGTTTTTTATTTAAATCGAAGCAATAATAAGCAAAAACGTTAAAAGTCGGATATATAAGAAATCCGTGATAAAATATACTTAAATTCCGTTTATAAATTGTTTTAATATTATTACGTATTCCTTTATAAAACTCCGACCAATTTCCGTTTTATTAACAGGATAATAATATACGTTTAAAACCAAACGTCTTTTATTTAATTGTTAATGGAAATAATTAATCGTTTATCGCAAGGTATAAAATATTAAATTTAACTAAAGTCAACTAAATAATTAAACTTTAAATTCGTTTAATTAATAATTTATAAGGGATTGATTTATATATTACGCGTATAATTTTCCCTTAGTTATACCTGTTTTTATTTATATTTAAAAACATTTCGTTATTTTTATTTTCTGTTTAAAATCTTAAAGAAATTAACTTAATAAATACCTTTTCTTTAGCCGTATATATTTTAATATGTAATATTAAAGCCTTATAATTATAAGCTCGATCCGTTCTTTTTTTAGCTATATTTTGATATATACGTTATATACGTCGTTTTTTAAGGCTATACGTAATCTCGTTATCGTTCTCGTAATAACTTTATAATTTACTGCTGTTCTTTATAAAGGTTCCTAATTATTAACCTTTTATTACCTTATTTTATCCATTTTTTATATTACGTTTGTAATTATAGTTTTTTTTTATTAATAAACCTTGATAGTTACTTTTTAAAGTAGGTTTTTATATATGTCTAATTTTTTTTTGTTTTTTTTTTAAAAAAAAATGGAACCTTTAAAAAGTATAATACTTTCGAATTTTCCGTTAGCATAAAGGCTAGTTTGTTATAGGAATATATTAACTTTAACGCAGTTTAAATATTATTTTTATTACTAATACAGGTTTTTCTTTAAGATTAATATTTTTAAAATAAAGTAATTAGTAAGTTAATTTTTTATACGGTTAATTATATTAAATCCGAGAAAGCTTTAAAGCCTTACGATAAGCAGTAATCTTTATTTTTTTATTTAGGAAAAGCTTTTTGCCGAAGTTAGTACGTTTTTATATTAGTTTATTTATTTCGATTATTATTAGATATATTAAAAAAAAGTTACGTTTCGGCAAAAAATAATTACTTTATAGAACGAATTTAAACTTAATAATAACGTTCGGATTTACGAGGTTAACGTTTGATATAAGTAAGCGTTAAAGATTTATAGGATTTATATAGTTATATAGTTTTTTACTTATTAAAAAGCGTATATTATGTTAAGGTTAGAGCTGTAAAGCTGTATAGGTGTATAGCTGTTGTAATTGTTCTACCTTTTTTTAGCTGTTTTTAGTTACGTTACTAAATGGGTCGGCGATGGTTTATATAATGCCGATTTATTAACCTTTATATGTAGTTTTCTATAGCATTAAGGCACGCCCGTTATTTTTTTTTCTTAAGTTTTTAATTAAGAGGTTTTTGTATATATATACAGCTTTGACGAGCTTTATTTTAATTTAATATTAAAATCGAGAAATTTAAGATTTTAACCGTTATAGAATATTACGGTTACTTTAATTTCTTAAATAATATAAACGTTTTTTTACTTAACTTTTTTATTATTTAAATAATTCCGGTAAAAAAGCTATAAGTAAAGAAAAAAATTCCCTTAAGTTACCTTCCGTATAAATGTTAGTAAAACGATTTCGAAACCTTATAAAGTTCCGCAAGGTATATGGCGTTATTGTTAAATAAATATTATAAAAAGCGTTTAATAGTATTTTTAACGAAAAAACCTTTTGGTAAACGGGAATTTTTTTTAAAGCGTTTTATATAATAACTGGAATAATACTTATAATCGGAATAACGAAAACGGTGACGGTAATAACCGTCTTATATTAAAATATTTTTGTAAAAAGCTATATCGTTTTAAGGAATATTTTTATATTAATAAAAAAGTTTAAGCTTATAAATAAATCCAAAATTTTGAAATTAAGAAAAAAATCGATAGACGTATTTAAAAAGTTACCTTTTAATAAGAAATAACGATTAAACGTATATAAATCGAAAAGAAATTATAAGTTTCTTCGTTTATTTTAACGTTTTTTGTATTAGGACTTTTTACGAATTTATAGGTTAATAACGTTATTACCGGATACAGCCTGGAAAAAATCTACGGTTTTATATATTTATTCGGATTTATACGTTAGCAATCGTAAGGTTAACTTCGTAAAAATAAGCTTTTTTAAAGATAAAAGGAAAAATCTTAACCGAAAAAAGGTATTTCGATATCTTGGGCAAAGGTATACGAAAAATTTCGTTTATTACCCCGGAAAAAAGGTTTATAACTTTTTTTATCCTTTTATTTGTTTTTAAAGAAATATTTATATATCTTTAAAATATATATTATCTTAATTTCGTATAAATTTTTTTTAATATGCTGAAATGTATTAAAATTATAAAATTAACTTTATATATTATATGGCGTTAAGAACAAAAATAACAAAAGTTAAATAAATTTAACCTTGTTTCGTTATATATTATATTAAAGTAAAAACTAAAAAAAACGATAACGATATTATTATTTTAATACCTTTTACGATAGCTACAAAACTTAAAATTATTATTCCGGAGAACGAAAGTAATATTAAGAAAAAAGTTATCTTTAAAAGTAAAAGACGAAAACGTCTATACGGAACCCTTAGTTTAAAAGGTTTTTTTACCGAAGTTAATTATTTATAAAAGATTTTACGGAAATAATACTTACCTTTTTTTAAAACTTTTAAAAGGAGACGTTACGTTATATTATTAAAAATTAACTTATTTAAGCCCGAAGGCTTTTAAGCAAATAATATAAGTAATTACCGAAACGAAAATTTAATTACCGTTGAAGATTAATTATTAGGATTATATTATTACGAAGGTACGAAAAACTTTTTACGAAAAATATAAATTAAAAAATATAAGCCCTTTAACGTAATATACGTTAACCTTTTCGAATTTAATAACGCCTTTAATAAATATATAAAAATATTAATTATTACTTGTTTTATTATTAAGGCTAGGATTAGTTATAACTTAAAAAAGAATAAGTACGTTTTTATCGTTTTAATAAACGTAATCATTTTCCATAAAAAATAACTTAATATTAAGATTAAAACGATTATACTTAACGGCAAAACTTTTATCGATAAAAAACTTCGAAAATAACTTATAAATATAGGGATTTCTTATAAGCTTTTGTTTTAATATATTAAAGAGCTCGTAAACGTTAAAAAACGCGCCGGAAGTGTAATTATTACAAAAATACGTTATTTAATTATCAAAAAGGTTGTTATTCGGGCTATATTAATTTTTTTTACCTTGGCTATCGCTTTATTTTGTTAGCTATATACTACATAATCGCAGCCTTATTATTTCCTAGTCTTTTATTTATAATAAATTATGTTAAAACGTACCCGTTTTTTTAATTTTTGCGTATCGTATTATTATCGTTATTATATATAATCCGATATAATTTTTATTAAATTAATACCTATATTATAATTACGAAAATTATTATTATATTTTTGCATTTAATAATAATAATAATAATAATAATAATAATAATAACAAAAATACTGTATAATTACGTTTCGCAATAACGTTTTTTTAAGCCGGTAGTTTTATAATTAAATTATAAATATATTTTAATCATTACCCTTATTATCAAAAAGCGGTCGGGATAGTAGCCCGCTTTATATTACAGTAAACGAATTTATAAAAACGTTTAACCGTAACGATTAAAAGTTATTTAAAGTTATACGCAAAAAATTTATATAATTATAATAAAAGCACATTTAATATAATTAATTTTATTAATATAATAATATTATATTTATAGCGCAAAATTAATATTAAAGTTGCGTTATAATAATATTTTTAATTAATCGTTATTATAAGTGTAATTTTAAGTTTAATTAATTAGGGAGTACATTATATATATTATAGGAAATATTTATAGGGCGATAGTTATTAAAAGTAAGTTATAACCCTGTTAAAAAAAGTAATATATCCCGAATAGTAACGTTTATTATTAATAATAACTTTTTTTTTAATTTATAGCTTAAAATTATTAAAATAGTTATATATATTATTAACCGTATACCTGCTAAAGCCCTAGGTTGGAAAATACCTATCTTATATTTTTAATGAGTAGATAGCTAAAAAGGATAAGATACCTATTCCTGAATAAGGTCTAAAGGCAAACGTTTCGAACGTTATCCTCTACGGATTAAAGGTTTATATATTTATGAAAACAGCCCGTCGAGGAGCGGAGCGTTTAAAAAGAATAAATCCCAGGGCGTATATCGGCTATTTCGTCGGATACGTAACTAATAACGTATATCGGGTATAGATTTTTTCGCAATAACGAATTATTACAGTTAACGAAGTTACTTTTAACGAGACGAAACTGTATTATAGTAAATAACAGAAATTATCGTTCGAAGTTACGAAGTTAAACGATTAAATCGATAGCATCTTTATTTCGCCTAAAGTAATAACCTTTTTAAGAATTTTAAAAGTTATTTTTAGTAATAATCTTTTAAATATAGAAATTACTAAAAGGGGTAAAATAAACGGCAATATAAAACGTATCCGAAAAAGAACCTATATATAATATAATTGGAATAGTTACAGATTATCGTAATTAAAAAGCTTTATAAAAAATTAAAGGGGTAAAAGTTAATAAAACCTATAATTCGTATTTAAACGAAAATTTTTTTTAATTTTGCAGTTAGTAATAACCCCGAAAAAAACCCCGAATATATTATTTATAAAACAGATAATTCGAAACGCGAAAGTATATAGCATTATTTATTTATATCCGAAGCTATTCCGGATTTCGAAACCTAGGTTGTTAATAACCTTATACGTTAATTTCGGATAAAGTTTAAATTATATCATTAGGTTTTTTTTAGTTACGATAACGTTGTACCGAATTAGATTTCCCGAATTAGATAGTTATTTTTAAATCCGGAACGCGAAATAAAAAAAGGAAAAAGTTATTTTCGATTATTACGAGCTATAGGTTAAGTTTCGAAAAGCGTAATATATATCCTACCGCTTTTAACGTTGTATTTTCGGCGACGATCAAGCCAAACCGTTTTTATCGGGATAACCTTTCCCCCCCGGCCCAGAAATTAACTTAAAACCATATAATATAAATACGCAGAAAACTGGAAAACGGTTACAAAACGGAAATAAAATTAAATATATCGAATAAAATAATTAATTAAAGTTATTGTATTATAACATACGATTAAGAACGTAAATTTTAACGTTAGCTTTTTATCGATATAGGTATTTATTTTTAAATTTAATAAATATAGGATATTTTAAAAGTTCGAGGTTAAGGTTGTTATTTGAGATAACTTTTAAACCCGTAAAAACCTTAACGTATACGTTTTTATATTAATAAATAAGTTTTTTCGTATATTAATAATTATAACAGCCCGATTTAACTTTAATTTCCGTTAGCTTATCGTTATTAACGTATTTTTATATAGCGTAATCGACGAGCTGGTATACGTACGTTTCCCATAAAAATTCGTACGTCCGGGTTATTATTTAAAGTTTTTAAAGGCTTTATACGGCTTAAGGCAATTACCGTTCCTGTAATAATAAACCTATTATTAAGTATAAAAAATCTAAATTTAAAACCTATTTCGAATAATTTATGCGTTATAACTAATAATTAATTAACGTTATTTTTTTACGTTAATGATAGAATTATGATATATAGAATTCGAAATATAGTACGGACGGGGGAAATATATGTAAAATTAAAATAACGCTTTTATATTACCAAGCTTTAAAAATTACAGTAATTCCTAAAAATAAGCATTTTGCCTAACCGCCCGGTTAAAAAGCTATAATTAATACGGGATATATATTAAAAAATAATATATTCGCAATTCGAACTTTTAAAGTTCGAAAAACGTTACTTTAAAGTTTTTAAATAAAAAGATCGTAAAAAATACATAAGTAAAACGTTTATAACGTTATAAAAATTATATTTCGAAAAAATCGGTAGTTTATTATATAAAGTAATTAATACTTGCTTAAATATAGCAAAAGCTGTTTTTTATTTATTACGATATAGCAAAAACCTAAATTTAATTTACTTTAACGTTATTAATAACGCCTTATTTTATAACTATTATACGTATTATTTCGTTATATAATACGATAATAACGAAAATCTTAATATACGATTATTATTATACGTAAATAACCTGGATTTTCGTATATAACTTTAATCGTAAAAGTTTTTAAAACTTTATAATATAACTTTTCGGAAATCTTATCGTTTAGCGAACGTATAAGCAAAATATAATTACTACCTTAAATACGGAAATAAAGCTATTAACTTTATCGTAAACTGTTAAGGAAGTTTTTTTTATATATAGGCTTTTTAAGATTATAAATCCAAAGTTAAATAAAAAGCTAATTATTTAAGTAAATAACAAATAAATAATACGATTAGTTACTGAAAAAGCAATACGTTTAATTACGAAGCTAAAATACGTTAACGTTTATAATTATTAGTTTCGAAAAATTTACGTTATAAAAAAAATTAAAATCGAATAAACGTTTACTAAAACGATAATAACGAATAGCTTTATTAAATTACGTAGGCTATAATAGTATCAGGAATTTATTCGGCTGTTAAATCCTTAAAATATCGTTTTAAGGCTTAAAAAAGCCTAGGAAAATATTATTTTATCCTTGTTATTGCCCAGTAACTAGGGGTTGTTCTTTCCGTTTTCTTCTGGTTATTCGTTTTCGTTACATTTTCCTTTTTCCTTAAACCTTAAATCATTTTAAATATTAGGTTATTAAGGTAACTTTTTAATAAAGCTTTTACAGGTTAACGGTATAATATTTGGTTATAACACTTAAGGGTATAGGTTTAAATTTTATTAAAAGTTTTATTCTTTTTTTAAATCCCGGAGTGCCTAGGGTTTAAGGATAAAACTATATTTTTTTAATTTTTAATTTTTCAAAATATTACGGTATTTCCTTTTTAAGTAATATTTAGGATTATAAAAGTTTTAATTGTTAGTTTTTAACGGTTAAGGAGGGTATATTAAATTTAGTTAAAGTCGATTAAATAGTTGAACTTTAAATTTACTCGATTAATAATTTATAAAGGATCGATTTATGCATTACGCGTATAATTTTTTTTCAGTTATAACTGTTTTTATATATATTTAAAAAGGTTTCGTTACCCTTATTTTTTATTTAAGACTTTAAAGAGGTTAATTTGATAAATTCCCTTTTTTTAGCCGTATATACTCCGTTACGTAATGTTTGGGTTTTATATAAAAAAAATAATTACTTAGAAAATAAATTAACTTTTAAAAAAACGTAAACCGGGTCCTAACGTATTTTTTAATCTTTAATTAATATAATACAATAAACGTTACCTTTTACCTTTTAAAAAACTCGTTTATTTTAAAGTTAAAATTTACGATATTTATATTTAATTTTATTAACAGATTTTTAAATTACAGGATAACGATTTAAAGCGACGGAATATACGTAAAGAATAATTTCGTCCCGATTAAAAGGTACGAAAACGTAAACGTATTATTTTAAAACTTTAACCGCCCAAAAACGTTATACTTATACGACGTAGCCTATTGTAAGAATTCCGCATATAACTTAGTATATTTCCGGTAAATCCGAAAAAGAAAATATTAGTTAAATAATCGAAAAATTAATAATTTTATTCGAAATAAGTATGATAAAGTAATTATTGCGTTAATAAACAAATTTAATTAATTTATTATCGAAAATATTAATACGACGGTTATTTATATAACTTTTATAACTTGTAAACGAAACGATAACTTATAAATAACGAAATTATTACGGACCGATAACGGTTTTATATAGCATTTAAAATTAGGTTATTTAAGGCCCGAAATAATCGTTTAATTATAATTTTATACGAAAGAAATCCGTTTAAAAGGTCCTATAATAATCGAATATTAGATAGGTAGCAGGATAAAGGTTAAGAAATAAATACGTCTTAAGTTTAAAGAGAGAATTTCCCGATTAAGTTAAAAATCGTTATTAACTTTATTATAAAACCTTAACATTATATATTGAAGTATATATAGTTGAGAAAGGAGATATTATTAGGTTAACCTTTAAAAAGATACTGTTTAAAAAGAAAGGTTATAAAATTTCCTTAAATATTTATAAAATAGTTATAACGAAAAGAAAGCGATACCGAAATTTCGAATAACGTATTTAATAATTACGTTATTAATTATAACCTTAATTAAATTACGGTGTTACTAACAGGCCTAAATTTTAATAAGGTTTAATATACCCCTTTAGTTATTAAGAATTAATAGCTAAAGTTTTTACGATATTAAGTAACTGCTTAAAAAAAAAGGATTATAGTAATTAATTATAGAGGGAAAATTCGATAAAAAAATTCGGGATGGCCTTATATTTTTAATAAAATACGAAACCGAAAACTTTTAATTAGATTCGAATTTATGCCTTTAAATATTAATACCTAATATTATACTACTAGATTATAAAAACTTTGTTAAAAAGTTAATTTAATAACCAGGTACTTAAGGTAGTTTAAGTTTCGGTATAAAGAAAGAAACGGTACAAGGAAATAATAAAGGAAATAAAAGTAATAGCTCCCCCTTATTATAAGGTAATAACGCTGTTATAACGAAACTTTTTTTAAGCTTTTTTAACCTTTAAAGCAACGTTTTAAAGGTTTAATAATCGTACGAATTCCTAATATTTCTAAAACCTAAGTAACTTAATAAAGCCCTTTGTTAGCTAGCAGAGGGTGTTAAACGTACCTTATATACGGAAAGGATCCTTTTAATCGGAAGATATATATTCCGTTACTAGGTTACAGAAAAGCTGTACGCGTATAAGAAATACACGCAATTTAGCCGAATACAATAACATAACTAATATCCCCTATATCTAACAATTAAAAGTTTTATTCGTTTAATTCGCGTTATTATTAATTAATTAACTGTTGCTAAAATAATATAAACTATATATTAGTAGTAACCATTCGTATATTTCATTAATTACAATAATAACGGTATCGTTAACGTCCTTCGTCATTTATAACGGACCTAAGGACTAAAACCGTTTCAAGGGCGAATTCCAGGTTAAAGCTTATGCTTTTAATATATAGGATTATATCGATCTTAATTAATTATTTCCGTAACCTATTAAACTAACAGAACCTAATATAACCTCGTATCCGAAACGACAAATCCGTTATACGATACGAACAAATACCTTTAGCGGTTCCTTAACTACATCTATATCCTCCGGAAAAACTTACGAAAAAATCGATTATACCGGTTACCTAACGAATACCCTTAAAATAACGACCGAAAGCAAACAAGTTTATAATTAGGACTTTACGGCATATACCTATAAAAATTGCAAATATAATACCTTCCGAAAAAACAATAACGATTTTACAAAATAAATCCTGGAATTAATATCTCCAGCAATCAAAGAGATAAACCTTTTTCCAAGAAAGAATTTACAGAAATAATACGCCAAGCTAGCTAAATCCGGCAAGGTGTACGACAGCAGGCTTTTAATTAATACCTAACGAAAATACTGCGAAAAATTAAAGTAAGCCTTAAAGTCGGTAAAAAAGCTAAACGAATGGATTATAAAATAACAAAAAGTTATAGCTTAAAAATAGCGATATAAAGTTCCAAAAACGAAAACGACAATCGTATAGGTAAACGACTTATATATAACACTAGCTCCCATTATAAAGACTTAAACAACTACGTTCCAAATAGTAAAGAAGGCCGAAATTAATAACGGTACAATTAGTTATTAAAAAATAACAGCTAACCTTTTAAATCACTGGACTATAACCTATCCATAACCCATATCGAAGAATATCAAGGCAGTATTTCCGACATTTTACGGGACACTTACGGATCTTTCTAATTAGGACGATTTTAATTAGGAAAAAACCAAGGATAACCCTTAACCGTAAAAAAGAACCCTAAGGCGTAAACCGAAATAAGGCGGTTATAAAGGTTTCCAAACGGGCTGAAACAGTAACAGTAACAAGCGAAAGCGCTAAAAGTCAAACGTATAAAGGACTTAATACAAAGCGTACTTAAACCCTGCTTATAAGTTACCCTAATATTATTACGCGTTCCCTAACAAAACTCCAGCAAAATTTAAATTTAGTAAGGTAATTTTAAAGTTAATCCAAAAACGAATTATTTCCGATTAATCCTTAAAGGAAAAAATTGATTATTTATCAAAAGCTATAAAAAAAATAACTACCTAGGAAATAAATTAACTTTTAAAAGGAATAAGACGGGTTTTAACGTACTTCTTAATCTCTAATTAACGTAATACGGTAAACGCCGCGTTTTACCCCTTAAGAAACTCGTCCATTTTAAACTTAGGATTTACGATACATATCTTTAACCTTATTAATAAGTTTCTGAACTATAAGATAACGATCTAAGGCGACAGAATATACGTAAGGAATAACTTTATCCCAATTAAAAGATACGGAAAAATAGATATACTACTTTAAAGCCCTAAAAGCCTAAGAACGTTACGTTTATACGACGTGGCCTACTATAAAAATTTCGTATACAACCTAATATCTCTCCGGCAGCTTCGAAAAAAAAGGTATTAATAAAATAACCGAAAAATTAACAACTTTATTCGAGATAAATATAATTAAGTAATTATTACGTTAATAAATAAGTTTAATCAGTTCGTTATCGAAAATATTAACGTAATAATTATTTATATAACTTTCGTATCTTATAAACGAAACGTTAATATATATACAGCGAAATTATTACGAATTAATAACGGTACTATCTAATACCTAAAATTAAAATACCTTAAGCCTGAAATAATCGCCCAGTTATAATCCTATATAAAGGGAATACGCTTAAAAGGTTTTATAACAGTCGAATGCCAAACATATAATAAGGTAAAAGCCAAAAGGTAAATACGCCGAAAGCCGAAAAAAAAAGCCTCCCGATTAAAATAACAAATTATTATTAATTTTACGAATTTCGAAAAAGACTTTAAAAGATATAAATACGTTATATTCGCCACCAATAGGTATTTAAGCTTTATCTAAAATATTTACTTTAAAAACCATAAGCAAAATATATTAATCACAGCATTCGAACACCTCCTAGGAGTTTTAAAGAACTAAAACAAGGTTTTTCCACAGGTAATCGAATACGATAACGAGATTTTGAAAAACTACCAACTTCGAAATATATTACAATCGCCTTTTTTTAGCATCAAACTTAAACCTTTAACACCACATACCTAAGTTTAAAACGGGGGTATAAAGCGTTTAAAAAATATAATTAAGGAAAAAGTAACTATGATACGAAATGGCGCTAAGTTACCCTTATTCCTAATCGTATACATTTTCAAAGCAACAGTATATCTATATAACCGTACCCTTAAATACGTACTTTTTTAATAAAGCTTATATAAAATTTATTACATTTACCTGGTATACAAAAACGGTATTACAATACTTAATCGGAAACCTTAACAAACCTATTTATAAATGTACGGCTATATGGCCTACGTTATAATAATTACCGCTATAAAAAAGAAATAAAAACTTTAAAAGCTAAATCCCAAAACCTAAATTAACTTCTTAATTAGTTACCGATCTACGAATATCTACAAAATCTAAAACCCACTAATTAATAAAGTTGTTACTATTCGAAACGTACAGTTTAACGAAAAGGTTACCTTTTTAGGTGATATTAAAGATTTAAAGGACAACCTTTTGTACGTTACAAAAGAAAAGCTACAAAAGCTACTGCGACAGGTAAAAATACCTAATCAAAGCCTAAGCCACCTAAATATACAGACATAAAAAAAAGATAAAAACCTAAATGGAATAATTTAACTACCGGTTAAATAAAAAAGGTAGTTCCAGAATAACATAGGCGTACAAAACGTACGGAATGGGGAAAAACAAGCCTGTTCGTATAAAACTAATCACCCTTATACAACCGTTATATTCGAACCATTTCCGTCCCTTAAACAATTACCTTTACCAGTATTTGCTTTAATAACTATTACGATTATTACGCCGACGGAAGTAATAAAGGTAACTTTAAGCTTTTATTACGCTATTTAACCTAAAGTAACGGTAAAAGACGAAGGTATTTTACAGGTTATAAACGTAAACTTTCCGTACGTTCCGTATCGAAAGGATAATTATCGGTACGATTACAAAATATAAAAAACCGCGTTTAACGTAAAACGAATAACTTATTCTGTTAATACGATCGATAATCGGCCGGTAAACTGCGGAAATTTAGGAAAGTTAATTACCCGAAATATACGTTACCTTAATCGGAAAAATTTCGATACGAAAATATACAAAATTTTTAAGTTACGAAACCGGATATATAGGCATAACTTACCATTACCGCCGCGAGGCCATAAAAAGTTAAATATATACTTTTTAAAGGAAATATTTCGTAAAACCGAAAAGGCTTACTTACAAAACTATAAGGAGATGTAATTTTGGGAAATTATTAATCAGTTTTTTGCTAAAGGGAAATAGGTCCTAAAGTATATGTAAATATACGTTTATAAGTTCGACAAACATAACTAGTTACAAAAATGCAAAATACGTCTTGTTATACGAAACGATTAATAGCTAAAGAACGTTTATAGCAATACATACGCATCTACTCTAGCTGGAAAGTTATTTAAAATCTTAATCGTTATTACGGCTAAATTCGACCTAAAACTAAAGCAATATAACGTTATTAACGCCTTCGTTAACGCCAACCTACCTTACGAAATATATATAAAGATACCCCCAGGGTACCCGTAACGTAACAAGACACTTTTAATCAGGAAAGCTTTATATAGCTTAAGGGAGTTGTTATTGTTATAACAGAAAGATTTTACCGAAACGTTTAAAAAACTAGGATTTAGCCCCGTTCCTTATAAACCTTATTACTTTACTCGTTAAAGGATATTTATCTTCTTCTTCGTAAACGATATTATAACAGCATATCGTAAGGAAGATTAAAACTTCGTTAATCAATTAATTTAACAAATTCGGAAACGGTATACCTTTATAAGGGGTAAGGATTTATAATAATTCCTCGGTATCGAAGTAATTAAAGATAAACCTAATAAAAAAATCTAGTTATTCCAATCCGATTTTATAAATAAGCTGGCTAACTTAATCCCTAAAAAAAATCTAAATAACCTCCCAAAAACGCCTATAACTAGCATTAAACTACTGCCGAATCCTAATTTGGCTTATTTAGGCTCTATTAACAGATACCAAAAAAAGATCGGTTTTATTTTTTATATAACGATTAATACGTAACCCGATATATCCTTTACTATATTCCAACTTGCCCGTTTTAACTTAAACCTTAGCAACGCATATTATAAAGCCGTTAATCGAATCATATTATACCTAATCGGAATTAAAGCATTAACGTTACAATTCGGAAACGAAAATTCGTTAAATACTTAAAACAACGCCTTTTTCGCGGATAATACGATCGATCGAAAAAGTTTTTAAGCTTACGTTATAAAACTATTTAAAGGAATAATAGGATAACGGGCGAATAAGCAAGACATAGTAACTACTTTTATAACCGAAACGGAATTATTATCCCTTACACAGGCTGCAAAAAAAACCTTATTTAGTTCTCAATTAATTAAAAAGCTGGGAATCACCTTAAATGCTAAACCGCTAAATATGTAATGCGACAATTAGCAAACGATACGGCTTATTAACGCCAACGTTACCCTGTTATAAACAAAGTTGCGGTACGTAAATATACATAACTACTGGTTACGAAAAGCCGCAAAGAGGGATTTGATTAGAATAAATTATACACTTACGGGCGATATGCTAGCTGATAAATTAATTAAAACCTTATTACGCGAACCGTTTAAATATTTCAAAAAGCAGCTAGGATTAATAAATATTACGAAAGCTTTCGAACGGCAGAAAAACACCTTGCAAGTAATTTTAAAAAAGGAATTAACTAATTAAAAGGAATTAATTGCCGGAAAAAAGGTCAAATAAAAAGCTATAGCTTTAGGAAATGATAATATATAACGATTAACGCCATAAATACTTTAAGACATTAAGGGGGTATGTCAGCTAACAAAAAGTGCTAAACGCACCTTATATACGGAAAGAATTCTTTTAATCGGAAAATATATATTCCGTTACTAGGCTATAAAAAAGCTATACGCATACGAGAAATATACGCAATTTAGCCGAATATAATAACATAATTAATATTTCTTATATTTAATACCCTCCGTAATTATAGCGTTAATCGGTATTTATTCGATATTAATCTTTTTCGTAACAAATATTTTCCGGAGCCAGTAATTATAAATATTAACGTATTTTAACTTCGTAATTAGACGTACTGTTTTTTTAATAACGAACCGTATCGTTTGCTTATTATTTACTTAAATAATTAATTTTTTATTTAGTTCTAAACTTATAACTTTAACAAGTCTTTATATAAAGATCGTTTCTTTCATAATTTAAAAAAACGTTAATAATTTTGTTTTCGTATTTAAAATGGCAATTATATTTTACTTATTAGTTTTTTTAACGATAGGACTTTTATAAAGCGATATAACCTAACTTTGCGAATTTTTATAATTAGGGTTATTCGCAAATAATACGTTATTCGAATAAATTAACGATCGTACGTTAGGCCTTTTATCGCCGTTATATTATACGGCAAGGTAACGCGTATAATACTTATATAATAAGGCTTTATTAAAGGCGTTATAATAAATAAGGCCTAGGTTCCTGCTATATTATAATAGGTAACAAATAACCTTAACGATATCTGGGCGAATAATAACCGCTTTATATAATAAGCTGCCGATTTTTTCGAAATATTCTTTTTTCGAAATTGTAAACGTTTTACCGTTATATTTTTTTTAATTTTTTTTATTTCAAAATCTTTAAATAACGTTTTCTAGTTTTGGAAAGATTAAATTGTAAATATATCGTTTTTTAATAAGTATCTTGCCTTAATTATAACTTTTTAGTTTTACGATTATCTAAAATACGTAATTTTAAAAAATTACTTTAGCTCTTTAAAGTCGATAATATAAATACGTTACGTTAACTTTATAAAAAACTTTTTTACGTATGTTATATTTCGAGCCCTGTATAGTATAGATATGTTATTAACGTAAAAGAATAACGTTAATTACCCGTTAATTATTACGTATAAGTTATCCGGGATTAACTTTAAGTTTAAAGCTTTTAAGCTTAAAAATAGGTTCTGTTTTTATAAGAATAACGATTATTTTAACCCGTATAAAACTTTTAAAAGCTTTAAATAAAAGCTTAAATATACGAACCTTTATAGAAAACGTACGTACATTAATGTATTAATATAATTATGCAAAAATACGTTAATAACGTTAAGTTAACAAAGCTTAAGGTTAAATCTAGCTATAATAACTATTAATATACGAAAAAAAATCTTCTTATTAACGTAAATACGTAAGCGTTAATCTTTTTATAAACTTAAAGGTTGTTACGAATAATAAATTTAATATTAAACCTTTGAAATATTTCATTTTTCGTAAATTTATAAGTAAATACCTATATTAACGGAAGTATATTAATAGAACCGATATCGTTAACCGCCTTTTAAAATGTAATAACAGTAATTAATTACTTTATTTTATATATTTGATTTTATTCCCGTTACGTAGTTATTTTTTATTTTTCGGCGTACCGGTCTTAAATAGTTTCCTATTAGTTTTTAAGTGCGGGAGGGAAGTTATTACGATAAAGGCGTTCCGATTTGATCGTCGCCGAGAAAACGGTATTAAAGGCGGTTAAATATATATTACGTTTTTCGATTTTTAATTTATAATTTATATCGGTCGATAATAGCTTTTTGTTATTTTTATTTTGTATTTTAAAATTAATAATCGTTAAGGGATTTAAAAAATCTAATTTAGTATAACGATATTATGATCGAGAGGAACTCGACGGTATACCTTAATTTTTTTCCGATAACGGCGTATAGTATTATTTATAATTTAAGTTTTCGAAATTTAAAGTAATTTCCGGTATCGGTAATTTTTGTAAAAGATTTTCGCTTTTCGAATTATTTTATTTTTCTAAAAAACGATCGGGATCGCGTTTAAAATTATTGTTAATACTTAAATCGAAAGATTTTTTTTCCGAATTACGGTTTTCGTCGATCCCCCTAATTTTTTATAAAGTTTTTTAATTAGGATTATCCGTAATTATTACCATAATATTATATATAATTTTTTCATCTTTAATTAACGAACTTTACGTTACCGTATTTTTTACTTTTTTAATACCGCCTATATTTAAAGGGTTATTATTAAATATAGCTTTTAAAATCCTTAAAAAAGTTATTATTTTAAGTAAATTAAGGATGTTATTAATTTCCGCCTTTAATTTTACGATTTCGAATTACGATTTTTACGGCTAATTTTTATAATACTTCTTCGTTTTGTTAAAGGTAACGTTACGAACGATAATAATATATTATTGCGAAAAAACCTATATTTAATATACCTTATTAATAACGTATCCGACGAAATAACCGATATATACCTTAGGGTCTATCTTTTTTAAACGTTTTATATTCCGACGGATTATTTCCGTAAATATATAAGCCTTTAATCTAAATAAAATAACGTTCGGAATATTCGCCTTTAAACTTTTTTTAAAAATAAATAATTTATTTTTTTTAATTATTTATTCGTTTAAGATTTAAATAAATATTTTTTAACCTAAGGCTTTATTAGGTATACGGTTAGCAATATATATAATTCCTTTAATAACTTTAAGCTACGGATTAAAAGAAAAATTACTATTAATTATTAAGTAACGTATTTTCGTAATAATTACGCCCCCGGCGCGTTTTTTAACCTTTGTAAGCTTTTTAATATAAGGTAGTAAAGTTTTATACGAAATCTTTATATTTAAAAGTTATTTCCGAAATTTGTTAGTTAGTAGAAGGTATTAAACGTACCTTATATACGGAAAGGGTTCTTTTAATTACAAGATATATATTCCGTTATTAAGCTGTATAAATACTATATACGTACGAGAAATATAAGCAAATTAACAAAAGAAAATATATACCTGATATCCTTTATATCTAACAAAACTTTTTTCCGAAAAAAGTTTTTCCGTTTAATACGATTATTTTAACTATAATATATTATTATTTTTTAAGGAAAATTATTACGTTTATTAAGACGGTAAATTCGTATTTTTTACGTTTTATAATATAATTAATCCTAGTTTCGATAATAAGACAAATTATAATTAATATTTTTGTACGCTTATCGAAGGTACTGTTAAATTCGAAAAAGTTAATATATATCGTAATAAAAAGTTTATATTTCTTAATTTATAACTTTCGTAAAACTTTTTTTCGGGTTTTCGTAATAATATAATCCTAATAGTTAATCTTCGACGGTAGCTAAATTTTCGTTCCGGTAATTACTTATATTATTTTCTTAAAAGCCCTTAAACCTCGGTAAGTAAGTTTTCTGTACCATAATATAGCGTTTTTTTTTAAAAGTTTCGGAAAACCTTTATAATCGTTTCCGTAAAGCTTTTTTTAACCTGTCTGCTTCGACGGAAGGAACTTCTCGATTAAAAGCTTTGTAACGAAATTTTCGTTTTTATTTTCGAAAATAATTTTATCCTCGGATTTGTTTTCGTCCTCCGGGACGTTTTCGTCCTCCGGGACCGTACTAATAAATTGCTAAGTTACTATAAAAGTTGCTAAAACGATATTATCGTCGTTATTATTTTTAAGGGTTACTTAAACGTAATATATTATAGGCTAACGTTCGATTTATTTAATTTTTGCTATTTGCGTTTTTAATATTATTAACCTTTTATAATTATAAAACCTTAATATTATATACTAAACTATATACGGTCGAAAAAAAAAAATTTAATAAGTTAACTTATAAAAGGTCTTAACAAAAAAAGTAAAAATAACGAACGTTTTTTAAATATATATAAAAATAGTTATAACAGAAAGAAAATTATACCGGTACTATATAAATTAACCCCCGGTAAGTTATTAATTAAACGAATTTAAGATTTAATTATTTTATCGACTTTAGTTAAATTTAATATATTACCCCAGTTATTAGAAATTACCAGCTAAAATATTTACGATATTAACTAGTTATTCGAAAAGGAAATATAATAATAATTAAGCTTCAAAAAGATAATAAAAAAATGCAAAAAAGGAAAAAAAAGGTCAGGCATCTCGAATAACTCCCCTAAGGAAATTACTCGAAATAAAAAATTTCTGATTAAATTCGAACTTATATTTTCAAATATTAAAATTTAACGTTATACCGCTAAGCTATAAAAGCTTTGTTAAAAAGCTTCCGTATTAACCCTACCTTTAAGGTCGTCTAGGGATAAAAGTAAAAAATATAACGGAACTAAATATTTAAAAGAAAACGAAGGTATCGCAAAATAAGGGTAATTTACTTAATTATCAGAACCTGCTAACCAGTAAACATCCCGTAAAAACGTTATTCCGGGGCTCCTACGCTATATATAAAGCTTTTTAACTACCGCTTTTTAAAACCCAGATTAACCAAATCAATTTACACTACATATATTTTATGCACTCTTTTCTAGCGATCAGTCTAACTGTCACAAAAAGCAACAGCCTTTAATTACTAAACAACTTTAAAGATAAATTAATACTTTTTTAAATTTCTTTAAGTATTAAAACGACGTTTTAAAAATTTAATAGCCGAACGAACTCCTAATATTATAATAAACCAAATAGCTTAATAAAGCTATTCGTTATTATCGCTTTAATAAATATCTATTTAATCCTAATTTTTCCTATAACGTAAGTTTTTCGAAACTAAGAATTATAAACGTTAACGTATTTTAGTATTATAATTAGGCGTACTGCTCTTTCGATAAGTAACCGTATCGTTTACTTATTATTTATTTAAATAACTAGCCCTTTATTTAATTTTAAGTTTATAGCCTTAAAGAGTTTTTATATTAAAAAGGTTTCCTTAACGGTTTGCAATAAGGTTAATAATTTTGTTTCCGTACTTAAAGTAATAACTGTATCTTACTTATTCGTTTACTAAACGATAGGACCTTTAAAAAGTAATATTACAAAACCTTAGGAACTTTTACTATTAAACCTAGTTACGCTATAGCTTAGTTAGCTAACAGGTTAATGGAAAATGTTTCGATTATTCCGGTATCCTTATTTCTTAATCATTACTATTTTTATCTGTATTTAAGAAAAATTTATTACCTTTACCTTTTAACTAAGACCTTTTAAAGGTTATGCAACTTTTAATATATTCCTTTTTTAGTTATATATTTTAGTACGTAATACCATGGTATTATAGTTATAAACCCGGTCCAACCTTTTTTTTTAGCTGTACTTTCGTATATTCGTTATATTCGTTTTTATTAAAGCTATTTAAAACCGTATTATCTTTTTTGTAATATATTTACTATTCCGTTATTTAAGATATTTATCGCTTAGCCGTTATACTTTTAATTACCTTAGCCCGTTTACCTTTTATATTACTTCTAAAGCTATAATTACTTAATTAATAAACCTTAATAATTACTTTTTAAGGCAGACCCTTAAGGTTCTTCTTAAAAAGGGGACTTTTAAGGAATATGGCATCTTCGAGTTTTATATTAGCACGAAAGCTAGCGTATTATAAGTATATATCAACTTTAATATAATCCAGGTATTATTTTTATTAATTATACCGGTCCTTTTAAAGCCTTAGCATTTTTAAAGTAAAGTAATTAATAAGATAATTATAAATACGGCTAATTATACTTAATACGCGAAAGCTTTAATGTTATATAATAAAAAGCAGTCCTTATACCTTATTAATAAAAAGGCTTTCGCCGAAATTAATACGTTTTTAAACCAGTTTGTTTATCTTAATTATTATTAGGTATATTAGAAAAAGGTTACGTTTCAAAAAAAAAAACTAATTACTTTAAAAAACGAATTTAAGCCTAATAATAACGTTCGGATTTATAAAGTTAACGTTTAATACAAACAGGCATTAAAAATTAACAGGATCCAGATAAATATTAGGTTATCTATATACTGGAAAACGTATATTAAAGCCGAAAAGCCTTAAATCTCAGCTGTTACCGGTTTTTACGATTACCTTAATTTCCTAAAAAAGGGTTAATACTTATTTACCCGACTGCTTTATTACCTAAATTACTACGGTAAAAGAAACTATATTTAAAGGCAAAAGTTTTACTAAGTTGTTACTAATATAAAAGTTCGTAAAGCGGTTCCGAAGTTATATAAAATTACGGAAAATTTAAGGCGTTATCGCCGAATAGCTATTACGAAAAGCCTTCGGTATTATTTTTAACAGAGAAATTCCTAATTAAATAAAAACGTTTAAAAACGCCTTAAGGAACCGTAATAATAATAGCAATAATCGCGGTAATTATTTAACGTTAAAATATTTATATAAAATAATATATATCTTTAAGAAATGCCTTAATATCTATAAACAGGTTCGATTTACTAGGTAAACCGAGAACCTTAAAATTAGGAAATAAGTAAACAAACGTATTTTGAAAAAAACCCTTATTTTAAAGCGTATAATTAAATATGCTAGGAAAAAAACGTAATAACAGGTTTTTTAATCTGCTTTAACGCTTTTCGTAATAGGACTTTTTATAAGTTTACAGGTTAATAGGGTTATTACCGGATATAACCTAAAAAAGTTTACGTTCTTAAATACCTGTTCCGATTTCTATATAGAAAATCGCAAGGTTAATTTTTTTAATTTATACTTACCGAAAAATAACGGAAAACTTTTAACTAAAAAAAAATATCGCGATATTATAAGCAAAGGAATACGGAAAAGTACTTTTACTACGTTAATAAAAAAGTCTAATACCTTCCTTTTAAAGAATTATTTATATCTCCTTAATATATATATTAATCTTATTTCGTATAAAGTTTTTTAACAGGCTAAGATTTATTAAAATTACGAGACCGATATTATATATTACAAGGCGATAGGTACGAAAATAATTAGGGTTAATTAAATCGAACGCCAGCTTATTATTTACCATATCGAGGTAATAACTAAAAATAACGATAATAATATTATTAATCTAATAGTTTTTATAATGGTTAAAAAGCTTACTACTACCGTTCCGGAAAACAAAAGCGACCTTAAGGATAAAGTTATTTTAAAAAACGAGAACGAAGATTTCGTTTTAAAGCTTTTAATTTAGGAATTCTTGTTACCGAAGTTAATTCCGTAACAAAAGCTTTACGGTTACAACTTTCGCTATTTTTTAAAGCTTTTAAAGGGAAACGTTACGTTATAACACCGAAAACTAATATATTTAAGCTTACGTACTTTCGAAAAGGTAATATATACAGTTATTAAAATAAAGATTTAATTACTTTTAACGATTTAATGCTAAAATTATTAAGTTGTTAAAATATGGAAAAGGATATTACGGAAAGAGCTAGTTAAAGAAAGTAAATCTTTTAGTACGATATACGTTAATATCTTTAAATTTAACGATACTTTCGACAATTACATAAAAGCGTTAATTATTATTTGTCCAGTTATTAGGACTAGGTTTAATTATACCTTAAAACGGAAGAATTATACTTTTAGCGTTTTTATATACGCTGTTACCTTTTTTAAGAAACAGTTTTATATTAAGGTTAAAACGATCGTATTAAACCGCGAAATTTCCTTCGGAAATAAGCTTTAAAGATAGCTTTTAAATATAGGTATTACTTATAAACCTTTGCCTTTATATATTAAGAAATTTACAGGCGTTTAAAAATATGCCGGGGGTATAATTATTACGAAAACGCGTTACTTAATTATCGACAGTAATCTCCTTTTTAACTTATAATTTAAAGTTATAACAGCAGTTACGTATATTTATTAATAAATATAATAATTTATTACTAAAAGGTTAAAAGGATTAAAAGGGTTTTAATTTATAACTTTAGGATTACAAGAACAAAGGAGCTAAAGGTTATATTTAACTATTTCCCTTCCAGTTAGGAACTTAAAACTAGAACATATAAAAACCATAACTTAAAGAATGTAATATAACTGCTTATAATATCGTTAATTACATACTTATTTAAGCCCTAAGCTAAAAGACTTTTATTTAAGTTTTTTAACGAATAACTAGTTAAAAGAGATAAAATACCTATTCCCGAAAAAGGTTTAAAAGTAAACGTAACGAATATCGTACTTTTCGGATTAAAGGTTTATGCGTTTACAAAAGCGGTACGGCAAGGCGTAAAGCGCCTGAAAAAAAAAAAAAAAAAAATAAATCCCAAGGCGTATATCGGCTATTTCGTAAGATACGTAACTAGCAATATTTATAAGGTTTAAATCCCTTCGTAATAATACGTAATTATCGTTAGGGACGTTACCTTCGACGAGACGAAGATATATTAAAACGAACAGTAGAAATTCTCGTTCGAAATTACGGAACTAAACGGCCAGATCGATAACATCTTAATCCTACCTAAGATAATAACCTTTTTAAAAAAACGTTTAAAGTTATTTTTAATAACGATCCCTTAAAGGTAAGTATCGCTAAAAAAGTGAAAAATTCGGAATTCGAAAAAGTTATTTACGATACGGTCGTAATAATTATAGATTTTCCTAATTAAAAAACTTTACGAGAAACTAAGTAAATAAAAGCTAATAAAACCCATAACCTGTATTTAAACGAAAATTCTTTTAATTCTGTAATTTATAATAATTCCGAAAAAAGCCTTAATTGTATCCCTAATAAAACGGACGATTCGGAACGCGAAGTTATATAACCTTATTTACCTATACCCGGAATTACTTTAATCCCAAAATATCTAAATAATTAATAATACCACGTACTTTTACCAGATAAAACTTAAAATGTATTATTAGGTTTTTTTTTTTTAATTACGGTAACGCCGTATTAAATTAAATATCCTAAATTAATTAGTTATTTTTAAATCCCGTACGTAAAGCGGAAAAAAAAGGAAATTACTTTCGACTAATATTAACTATAAGTTAAAATACGAAAAACTTAATA
>QJNZ01000103.1:0-160334 GCA_004155055.1 Monosporascus sp. CRB-8-3 | reverse complement strand
TAAACCGTTACTAAAAGTTGCCAAAACCAAAAAAAAAAAAAAAAAAAAAACCGGATTAAGTTTTATAACGTTTATAAAAAAAAACGGTACGTTATTAGTAACTTTTTAACATTCCTTATATATTACGGTTAATAAAATTAACCGGAACCGTATTACCGTTATTAAACATTTATTAAATTATTTTTATATATTTTCGGAATTCGGGAATAAACCGGTTATAGAAGAATAAAGTAACCTAATTTTTTTTTATACCGATACTAAACGGTCAGTAATAAATATTCCCCTTTAAAATTTTAAAAGTAATATTAAAGATAATATAAATAATACCGTTCCGTTTATATAACGGCAAAACGGTAATTATTCGGTAACGAACGTTTTTAACGTTTATAAACGTACTTTCGTCTTTTTTTTTAAAAAAAAAATATGTTAATAATAATAAAAAAATCATAAACGATCGGAAAAAAATTAACGATAAAAAAAATAATTTATTAATTCGTACTTAAAACGGAAAAACGCAAAACGGCGTATAAATTACATTTCTACGGCCGTAATTACCGTACATTTAACATTTTTAACCTTAAAAACCGCAAAATTCTTTTTCGTATAAACTTTACGAAAAATAAATTAAATATTTTCGAAAAATACGATACGGTAACTAAATTCCGATAAATTATCGATATCCGGCTCGGGTATATTTATAAGTTTTTACTTTAATTACGTAATTTTATAATAATAAAAAAAAATTACTTGAGTAATATTACGAAAACCGGTTGGAATTTATTTAACGGTTAATAAACGGTTACCGGGAAATTAAAATAATATACGTAAAAATATTTTTTTTATCCTAAATATAATATACGTAATTTTCGGCGTTTATTTTCAAAAAGTTGGTAATATAAACGATATTAAAATTAAAATAAAAAAAGCCGATACAATATTAACAGGGTTTACCGAACGTTACCGAATCGTCGTTAACGTCGTAGATATAATTATTAAAGTTTAAGTTGGGTATAAATTTGTACTTATTAAAAAGGTCGTCGTAGGAAAATATGGTTACGGCGAATAATCGGAAAAAGGCAGAAAAACGTTCGGAAAATAAAAACTGGAAATAAAAACAAAAAAGCCGATAATTCGGAAAAAAAATAACGGACGGAAGCAGAAATCACAGAAAAAAAAAAGCGCGTATAGGAAAAAAAAAACAAAAAGGGAATTAATAACATAGGAATCGTATAATAACTTAATCGGAAAATGCTTGGTAACCGGCCTTATTCATACGGCGCCGGAATAACGAAACGTACGGGTTAATTAACCGCGTTAAAATATATACACCCCTATAACCGGAACCGCGCCAATTTAAAATATTGGTTATACAACTGTTAACAGCTGTTAGGGACCAGTAGCTGGAAAAGGGGGGAGCAATGTAAGGAAATAAAGAGATACGGCAGAACCTTGGCGACTAGTCGCCGACCTACATGCATACCTATAAAAGACCGTATTCAGATAACATATACAACTTAGATAAAAATCTGCTAATACACTTATTTCTTGGAATGGTCTGCTATTATTCGGCTACCACCTTACTCTTATAACCATACCCCTTACAACTGGCTGTCGCTAGGCGATATAAACTGCAGTATTTTTAACTCGAATTTCTTCGAATTACCTTAAAATAACGTATATAATATATTTAATATATATATAAAAGAATAAATAAAAAAGCCTCTTTATAATACCTTTAACTATAAAATATTAACATTATATATTAAAATATATAACTAAAAAAGGATATTTATTAGATTAACTTTAAAAAGATCCTAAGTCGGACCCCCCCCTTACTCCCCATCCCCCTAACGCGCCACCATTTTCCCATACAAATCGCCGAAATCACTATATTTTCAAAACATTATTATAAATCCAACAAAATTGGTAAAAATAAAGGGTTTCGAAATCTAATTAAATTTTTTCTAGAAAGATTTTTTAAAATATCTTATAGATTATATAATAAGTAGGTTATTTAATAACGCATTAAAAAATTAGAAAGTGCGATTTTATATATACTTTAGTATAAAATGAAAATTATAATATTTTACCTTTTATGCAAGGTCGTTAGGTTCAAGCCGTATTATCTAGGCCAAGTTAAAGACATAAAGTAATTACATTAATAATTAACACGATAAATACTTTACTTGATATTTTCGAATACGGTAATTATTAATAGTTTTTACGGTGACGATAGATTGTATTTCGGTTGCGAAAAGTTTTATTCCGAAGCCGATTGCTGGGTTCCTTGTAAGTACGTAATTTTTCGATTAATATCGGTTTGGGAGGCTTATTTGCGTAATGCCGATAAGTTTCGACCCTGATAAACCTTATGCCCTTTGGCTTTACGGTTTAGCAGGGGGAATTTTAAATAATAACTTAGGAGATGTTAAGCTTTTCGCGGTAAACCTTAAGTCCGTATAAGATAGCTGTTTTGCGACCTTTCGCCAGTTTTATAATTAAAAGTGTTAGATATCAGCTAGGAAAAAGAGTTAGGAATTCCAAACTAGTTATTTTTTTTAATTTCGATTAATTTTAAGGCTTTTTAAACCTTTATTAATTAAGATAACCAAAATATACCGGCTAAGTCCGAATATAAAGTCCTAATATTCCGTATTTCCGAAATCTCGACGGAAACGGTTTCGATTAAGTTATCCGATTTAAATATATTAATATTTTTGTCGATATTAATAATTTATCCGAAAAAAATCGGGTTTTATTTTTAATTTTCGGATATAATTTAATTTAAAACGGCGGAAATAATTAATTTTTGCGTAAATTTATATAAAAAAATATGCGGTTTATAAAAAAATAACGATAACGAGTTTAAAAACGTTAAAGTTTAATTTTTAAATTGGTATAAGCTGGAAAATTACGAACGATAGTTTATCCGGTTATTCCAGATTACGAAAACCGTTTAGAATTCCGTTAAGAATAATCGTCGACAGGGGCTATAAGGTTAAGGTTTAGTAAAGCTTAGTAACCGATAATATAATCTATTGATTTATTTAATTTAGTTTTACGGTTACGTCTTCTTTAGGGAGAATTTTATCTTTTATAACTTAAATTTTTAATAAAAGTTATTAATAAATATTATTAACATAAATTTAAGTTTTATTTTATATAATACAGTTAGATTTATATATATATATATATATATATTTATTTAATTATTAATAAAAAAGAAAAATTATCTATAATATTTATATAGTAAAATTCGATATAATAATATAATATTAAATATTATTATAACGGAAAATAATATTAACGTATAATTTAAAAATTTATAACCTATTTATAAAAGCGTATATAGCTTAATAGCTCAGTGGTCGCGGAGCCTGGGTATTTCTTTCAATTGATACAGGCTTGGGCACCCTACTGATTAATCGTAAAAGACAGCTGGTTTAAATCCAACTTAAGCTACCGTTCTTTTAAGTGGCGCCAGCTTAGAGGAGCTAACTAATTGGGGCTTCGGCCCTGTTACCGTGTCGGCGACAACCGGAGAGGTTAGGGGCTTTAGGAACTAACTAATCAAATTAATCGTATACGTACCATTTGTTTATTACCGTATTAATAATCCGCATTGCGTTTTTCCGGCCTTTACTAAAAAAAAAGACGGTTTTTAAAGGGGTGCTCCGCGGTCATATCTATTACGACCTGATTAGAGAAAGCACTTAAAGACAGTCGGGCCGGATAAAAAAACAACCCCGACAAATTACGTGACCAAAGGTGCTCAGTAAAAAAAAAACTAAACACGGGTAAGCACGATAAAGCACCCCCTATTACTGCTTAGTAATAATTAAGTTAAATAACAATAAGTTATAATAAACTAGGAAAAATATATACGTTCGTTATTTTTAAAATTTAAATATTATTAGCTTATAATATAACTTAATTACCTAAAATACCCTTAATACTATTAAATATAACCAAGTTATTTTTATTATTTAAATCCTATAATACGATTATTAATATAAACTATACAACTTATTTTAATAATTAATTAATTAACCTAGTCGTTATACGTTATAAACTTTTATTTAATAATATTACCGAACTTTAAGCAATATTTCGAATTATTTAAATAATACCTAATATTGAAAATACCGGTACTTAACAGCTATAAGATAAACTTAAAATAATAAAAGTTAAAATTTTACAACTTAAAAAATAAATTAAATTTTTTTCAATAGCTCGAAAATTAAAATTAAAAAGCTTTAACCTTACGATAGAAAAAGTAATATTTAAAGCTTTCTTACTTAAGCACGAATATATTTTCGATTTTTAACTTTTAACGATTCAGAAAACTAGATTTTTACCGTTTTAACGTTTCTTACGGAAAACGCGTTTAACAGATTCGAATTAACTATAAAAGATTACTTAAAACACGTAAAGAATAACATAAAAAAAATCCACATAAAAACTTTTTACTAACTACGCCAACTTTAATAAAAAACGTACTACGGTATAAAAAGTTTTACAACTATAATAAAAAAACTAGCATTCAAATATGTAGTAAAGTTCCGGAATCTAATAATTAAAACCGGATAAATAAACGATAAAAACAATACCTTAATCGATATATTTTATAAAAAGAACTAAAAAATAACGTTAAAAATAAAATTATCAAATTCGAACGGCTAATTACCTTATATAAATATATTACCAAGACGGTAAAAATTAATAACCGATAATTTAAAAAGCGATAAAAAAGAAAAAACTAATACGTTTTACGATTTAAATTTAATAAATTTAACAAGAAAAATTATTATATTATATTTTTCACTTTTCATAAGATTTACCCGGGCCCTATAGAAATTAAAATTGTTTAATAATAAAAATAAACTTTATTTAAATACTTTAATTACAAAAAAGTCGGATACAACGTTTTTCGGTACAAAACACTAAAAAATACCCTGCTAGGAAAAATAAAAACAAATATTAAAAGGATAATATTAATACGATAAAAAAGAAAATAAAAAATTAATTAATATAATCTAAATTCAAAATAATTATCAACTATCGGAAAAAGTCCGATAAGAACTTAAAATAACCAAAGCATTTTTACAAGCAGCGATTAATTAATAATAAAAATTAACTTAACTATTAGAACGAAGTTAATAAAAGTTATCCGAATAATTAAAAAATTATGATAAATAAAACGAAAACCTTTACTCCGGAAAAACAGGGAAATATACGAAAACCGCTACAATTCACTGTAGAAAACCTAGATATTAGTTTTACTAAAAGTAAAAGGAAGTAATTTACTAATATATAACTCGGATATATCAGGAAAAGTTCGATTTTAAAAAATAAAAAAAATAAACAAAACGATTAGTAATAATATCGATATTTACGGTTATTTGTAAATAAAAAAACGAAATTAACTAGCAAATGGTATTATAAAGCTGGCTACCTAGAAAATTATATGTATAAGAAAACCCTTTATACTATTTCGGGTAATATAATTATTAAATAAAAAAATTAATCCAAAAAACTATAAAAAATACTGTTAGCGGGTTATTACTAATCTAGGCATTTAATTAACCTTTATTACGGACTTGAAAAAAAGTAATTAAAAAAAATTAAAAACTTTATTAAAAAAACTAGTAAAAACCAGAAAATAAGAAAAAATATAATACCAAATAAGAAGAAAACAACAGTTCGTAATCGGCATTACCGGATAAAAAAACGATTAAAACTTTTACCGACCAGGTTTAAAAATTTATAGAACAACCTTATATATAACAAAAAATATAATAACGATTCGAATAACTTTAAAAACAAATGGCCTGAATAAAATAATAATAAAAAAAGCTTTAATAGCAAAATACGGAACGCGTAGTAAAAATTAAGGATTTACTTTAGATCTTAAAATCGGAACGCTTTTTAAAATAAAACCGTAGAAAAACGTAAGAAGAAAAATAAAATTATTATACCTTAAAAAGGCTTTAAATATTATAATAGAAATTACGGGTAATAACGCTGTAATTATATAAATACGAATTTAAAAAAAAATTAATGTACCGTAATAATAAATTACGGAATAACGATTAAGAATTATATTAATCCGAAAATAATAAATTAATTAAAACTACTATGAAAATTTTTTTTATCTTAATAAAGTTAAAAATACCGAAAGTTAAAGATTTATCTACGACGATAAATAAGTTAAACGCGAAATTAATCATTTTAAAACCTTTATTTAAAAAAAACAAATTATTAATTTCGATATTATATTATTAACAGGGTACGATATAATTCTTAAAAACTTATAATTACGCTAATATAACCTCTTAATTAATTAAGAAATTAATTAAATAAACTTTGGCTTATTTTCTAATATAAAGAATAATAAAGAAAATTTAAGATTTTAATATTCGATCGATAAAAACGATAAATACAGATATAAAAATATAATAAAAACCTTATTACCTAAAAAAATAAAGTACGTTTAAAATAAAGGGCATAATAAAAAAATACGACGTGTTATTATAAACCTTGAAGTACGATTTTAATAAATAAATAACAACTTATAAATACAACTCGGAAAACTATTAAAGTAAATAATAAAAGTATTATTATAATATTATAAATATAAAAAGCTTTTTCGAAAAAGCTTAATATAAAGTTATTATAATATAATAAATAAGATTATAAAATAATTGTTAAAAATAATAAAATAACCGCCTTTTATTTTATTTATAACTTAAATAAAATAAAGCTATACGTTTTTCGCAACTACTTAGAAAATAAGTTACGAAAAAGATATATATAACGTTTTAAGTTATTAACCAGATATTTAATATTTTTTATCTTACGAAAAAATAGGAAATTATAATTTATTATTAATTATCGATAACTTGACGATATTACCGTTAAAAATAAAATACTATTACTATTAATTATTAAAATTAAAAACTAATTACGAAACGCTAAATAATTTACGGCTTTAAACCTGTAAAAAGGATATAAGTAAATTCGAATTAAATTAGAAAACATATAAAAATAACTTTTAAAACGAAATATAAGTTATTTAAATATCTTATTATACTTTTTAAATTTACGAACGTATTATTAATTTTTTAACGGATAATTAATTACGTAATTCCGGAATATTTTAATATCTTTATTATATATTACTTTAATATTTTAATAGCTTAGTAGTCGCGAGCCTGGGTGTCTTTTTTAATTGCGACAGGCTTGGGCACCCTGTTACGGTTGGGCGTAAAAGACAGTTGGTTCGAATCCAGCTTGGGACGCTAGTTTCTTTAGGTGGCGCCAGCCTAGGGGGCTTGGCCGGTTGGGGCTTCGGTTCCGCCACCGTGTCGGCGACCAATTGGAATAGTTGGGGACTTTAGGAACTAACCAAATTAATCGTATATGTACTATTTATTTGTTACCGTGTTAGACTCGCATTACTTTTTTCCGGCCTTTGCTAAGAAGGGACGGTTTTTAGGGGGTGCTTTCCGGTTACGTTTGTATAAAACCTGTTTGTATATGTACTTAGTGAATGGATCAGCTATATGCTGCATGTATGTATATAGCTAGATACACCGAATAGCACTTGATCTTATATATATTACCTTAATAATATTTTTATTTATTCGAAAATAAAAAAATATATATAAAATATATTTATAAAGTTCTATAAGCTTTATAAAACGCTAATCTTTTAATTAACATAAAAAAAAGTACCTTGTATACTTAGGAAATCGAGTATTTAAAATATATTAAGATAAACTTGTTAAAAAATTACTGTAATTAAAAACTAGAAAACATTTATTAACATTACCGAAATATAAGCGTTCCTTAGATTCGCTAACTATTATCGATAATTTATACGATATTTTAACAAAATCGCAATATTATTTATGGAATTTACTAAGAAAAATTAACGGTTTCTATAAGCTTTAACTACGGAAAAAGCTTTTAAATAACTAAAAAATACCTTTATTAATAAACTTATTTTAAAAATATACAACTTAAATAAACTAGTAAAACTTAAAACTAACATTTTAAATTTCGCTTTAAAAAAGGTAATTTGCTAATAAAACGATTAAAAAAGGTTATATTTTATCGCCTTTTATTTTTACAAATTAGATAATATTACGCTAAATTACCCCATTTACGTCAAAAAATTCCTGGCCATTATTAAGGCCTTTAAAAAATTAAAATATTACCTTGAAAAAATAAGCATTAAGTAAAGGTATATATAAACCATAAAAATATTTCTTATTTTATAATTACTAAAAAACTAATTAGACGATAATTACGCTATACGAAATATTTTTTAAAATTCGATTATATTATCATCTACTGTAAAGGATTAGAAAACGGTAAAGCAAATACTTTTAGCAAACAACTAAACCTAAAAAATCTAAAGGTAAAAGTATAATAGATTGTCTTCGACTAAATACTAAAGAGATATCTACAATAACAATATATTAGCATTATTAAAATATTTGTACTAAATATATACTAAGAAATATAATAATATTATAATAATTTATTCGAAAACTAAAAAACAGATAAAATTTATATACTAGAAAAATATTAAGAAAACTTAATACGAAAAATATACGAACATTAACTATACGGATACCTAAGGATTTATAAAACCTTAAAACGCCTATAACGAACTTATTATATCTTTAAAATAAAATTAATTATATAAAAAATTATATATTAATGCGATACTTGCGTTAAAATAACAGTTAAACGATATAAATTATATAAAAAATTATAATTATTACTAGTTACCGAACGACTATAAAGTTTAGTTATATTCGATTTTATTATTAAATTTTTTTGATTAAAAAAACCAAATTGCGAATATATATTATAACAGTATTTTTGCGATTATTAACAGATTTACAAAATTTTCCTATTTTTTATTTTATAACGAAAATACAGACGCCGAATAAATGGCCTATATTTTCATTTGACATATTTTTAATATATATAAATTATTATTAAAAATTAATTTAAATAAAAGTAGGATTTTTACATTAAAGTTTTAATAGGGCCTAATAATATAATTCAGTTTAAACTATAAATTATCGATTGTTTTTAAATTATAAACAAATAAATAAATAAATAAAATTAATTAAATATTAGAAATATATTTACGATATTATATTAATTATAAACAAAAGAACTAAGTTAAACAGTTACTTATCGTATAATTAATTTATAATATTAATTATTATAACAGTATTAAAATAACTCCCGTAACTGCTAACTTTGGTTCTACCCTAGAAATTTACAAAGAAATACGAAAAAAAATTAACTAACGTTAAAACGATTCTTACTTTAAAATAACTTAAGTAATTATACCAGGAAATAAAAATAAAACATTAATTTATACGTAACTAAATAAACAAATATTATAACTAAAAAAAGTTAAAAAGACCAACCTTTTCGAAAGGGGAAATAGTTTATTTAGCTATCAAAAATATTAAGATTAAACGTTTAAATTAAAAACTCGATTTTAAATATATTAGCTTATATAAGATTTATAAAAAAAACTTAAAAAATAATTACTAATTAAAGTTACCGTTTAAAGTTAAACTTTATCCAGTTTTTTATATTTTCTTATTTAAGTTAATAATAAATACTATTAAGATTAATACCGGATATAAGAAAAAGGTTGAAAAGGATATATTAACTTATAAAGTAGAAAAAATCCTTAATATACGAAAAAAAAAAAGGAATTACTTAAACTCCGAAAACACCTAGAAACCCGCTCAAAACCTTATTAACGCTTAGCGCTTTTTAAAGAACTTTTACCAATAATACCGGGATTAAAGGCTTTTTAATTTACGTTATTTAAAAACGGCTAGTTAACCGTCTTAGGAACACACCAGTTATATAAACCGGAAACTTAAATAATAGCTAACGTATTTACTGTCTTTAACCGCTTTTATTTCTTTAGTTCTTTTAAGGATTACAATTCCTATTATACTCTTTTTATACATTTAAAACGAAAAAAAAAACCTTTTATTTACGTAACCGAATTAACCGCGTAATAACTTCGTTTATTTCCAGTTAATAACGTTTTATTTCCTTTTAATAACGTTTTTTTACGAACATTTCCTTTCGCTTTAATAGTTAATTTTCCGTATAAATATTTTCCAAAAACGATAAGAAAATACCGCTCCTATAACAAAAACACTTATATTAAATATAAACCTGGCATTTAAAAACATTTTCCATTATTTCGTACTTCTAGTTCCTGTTAAAATATAAAGAACAAAACATAACTTCGAAACTAAATTCGTTAAAAATTAAAAAAGGTTTTTTATAACAAACGGTAAAAAAAAAAGGTTATTCGGAACGATTTAATAACACGACCAGATATATTAAAGTTAAGGGAGAAAAGTTTTACTTAGATTCGATCTTAAAAGCAGAATCTTAGAAAAGGGAAAATCGTATTATAATTTAATTAAAAAAAGTATTTAAAAATAATCGGGCCGGATAAAGGAATAACTCCGGTAAATTACGTAACCGAATATATTTAATAAAAAAAAACTAAATACCGGTAAGTACAATAAAACATCCCTTATTACTACTTAGTAATAATTAAGCTAAGTAACGATAAGCTATAATAAGTTAAAAAGGATATATACGCTCGTTATTCTTATAATTTAAACATTATTAACATGTAATATAACTTAATTACTTAAAATACCCTTAATATTACTAAACGTAACTAAATTATCTTTATTACTTAAATCCCGCAATATAACTGCTAATATAAACCGTACGACTTAGTTTAATAGTTAATTAACTAATCTAGTCGTTATAATATCGTATAATTCTTTATATATATATATAATAAACGAATCAGCTGTATATAACTAGATATCTTAATAGCATTTTACCTTGTATAAAAACGTATATTATATTATATATTTATATTTTTCTTTATTTTTATATAATTATTTAAAGTTCTATATTTAACAGATTTATTAGTAGTTTATATAGAAAATTATTAGGGAAATTTTTTAAAATCTTAACCGTTTATTTCTTAGCGTAAACGTTAAAAATATAATTTATAAATTATCTATGATTTTTATTACTTTTTAATTAATTTTATAATTGTTAGAGTTTATTTATATCTATTTTAGTTAATTATAAATACGCGATTTTTCGGATTTTGTATGGGAAAAATTGCAAAAAAAGTGGGGGGTGGGTGTTACGACCCAGCGGAGGGGAAGTCTCGGAAACGGTCCTAGCGGGCCGAAACAGGACCTAAGTGGGTTAAGTCACGTAATCGGAAACGTTTAGTAATAATTAAGTTAAGTAATAATAAGTTATAATAATTTAAAAAAGATATTTACGCTTATTAATCCTATAGTTTAGATAATATTAATTTGTAATATAACTTAATTATTTAAAATATTTTTGGTATTATTAAACGTAATTAAGTTATTTTCGTTACTTAAAATCCTATAATACGATTATTAATATAAACTGTACGATTTAGTTTAATAATTGGTTAATTAGTTTAGCCGGTATACGGTATAAGTTTTTATTTAGTAGTATTATTAAATTTTAAATAATTATTCAAATTATTAATATGGCTTTTAATATTAAAGAAATTACCGTTAGCTGATAATTTTAAGATAAGTTTAAAAAACTGGAGGTAAAGGTTTTACGATTTAAAAAGTCGGCTAAGAAGGATTTTAATACTTTAAAGATTAAAGTTAAGAAATTTTAACCTTACGATAAAAAAATTAATATCCAGAGTTTCTTTATATAAGTACGAGTGTATTTACGGTTCCTAGCTTTCGACGACCTTAAAAATAAAATCCTTGCCGTTACGGCGTTTTTTACCGGAGATATATTCGACTGGTTTAAACCAATTATAAGGGATTATTTGGAAAATATAAAAAACGATATGGAGATATTTATTAAAGAGCTTTTTACCAGTTATTTTAATTTCGAGGAAAAGTTAAAGGTTAATTTCGATAATTTTGATAAGGAACGTATTGTTATATAAAAAATTCTATAACTGCGATAGAAAAAATTAACGTTTAAGTATGTAGTAAAGTTCCGAAATCTAATAGTTAAAATAGGATAAATAAACGAAAAAGATAATACTTTAATCGATATGTTTTATAAGGGATTAAAAGATAATATTAAGGATAAAATAATTAAGTTAAAATAATTAGTTTTTTTAAATAAATACATTATTAAGGTGGTAAAAATCGATAATTAACAGTTTGAGAAACGATAAGAGAAAAAGGGCCAGTATATTTTATAATATAAGTTTAACAAATTTAATCAAGGAAACGGGCGTATTATATTTTCCATTTTTTACGGGATTTAACTAGGCCCTATGGAAATCGGAACGGTCCAGTAACGAAACTAACCCTAGTTTAAGTATTATAATTGTAATAAGATAAGATATAAGGCCTTTTAATACAAGGTACTTAAGAAGTTTCAACAAAATAACTGGTATTTTATTTTTTAAGAACGATAATAAAATAATAAAAAAGATAATAAAAAGTTAATTAATATAGTTCGATTACGATATATAGTAGTATAATAGTACGAAAACTATTTAGAATAAAAAGCTTTTACCGAAAAAAAATTATTTGCTTAATCCCGATAATAAAGACAGTGATAAAAATAGAACTAATTAGCTTTATAAAAGTAGTTACGAAAATATTACGAGTAAAAGGAAAACCTGTACTTAGGAAAGCTAAAGCGGTATATAAAAATCCACGTTATTTATTACGACAAACCTAAATGTTAATTTTATTAAGAATAGAAGGAAGCAATTTATTAACGTATAACTTAAATATATTAAAAAAGTTTGATTTTAAATAATAGAAAAGGATTAATAAAAACGATTAATAGTAGTACCGATACCTACGATTATTCGCAAATAAAGACAAGATCGACTAAAAGGTAATACTGTAAAGCTAATTATTTAAAAAGTTATGTTTATAAAGAAATTTTTTTTGTTATTTCGGATAATATAACTATTAAATAAATAAAAAAGTTAATTCGGAAAACAGTGGAAGAATACTGTTAATAAACTATTACCGATTTAAGTATCTAATTAGCCTTTACTATAGATTTAAAGGATAAAAAAGTAATTAAAGAAAAAATTACGAATTTTATTAAAAAAAGTTAATAAGATTTAGAAAACGAAAAAGAATATAATAATTAATAAGAAAACGATAATTTATAAACGGAATTACCTGATAAATAAATAATCGAGATTTTTACGGAATAAACTTATAAATAATTAAATATACGACGATAATTTAAATACTTATAAAAATAAATAACGCAAATAAAAAAGTAATTAAAAAAACTTCGAGCATAAAATAACCGAAACGAAAAGATACTATATAAGTTTTTATAAACTGTAAAAAAATAGCGTTACCTGTAAAAAAGCCGCAGGTAAACGGAGGAAAAGAAATTAAACCGTAATACCTTAAAAAAACTTTAAATACGATAATTAAAGTTACTGATAACGCTATTACCGTATAAATACGAATTAAAAAAATTAGTATACCATAATAATAAATTACGAAACGATAATTACGAACTATATTAATCCGGAAATACTAAATTAATTAAAGTCACTATAAAGAAAAAGTCACCCTTATAAAATTAAGAATACCGAAAATTAAAAATTTACCTATAACGACGGATAAATTAAACGCGAAATTAATTACCTTAAAACTTTTATCGAAAAAAAATTTAAATTATTAATTTCGATATTATTTTATTAAATAAATACGATATAATTCTAAAAAAACCATAATTACGCCAATATAACCCCTTAATTAATTAGGAAATTAATTAAGTAAACTTTCGCTTATTTTCTATTACGAAAAAAAAAATTTAAAATCTTAATATTCGATTAATAAAAACGACGAATATAAGCATAAAAATACGATAGAAACCTTATTACTTAAGGGGATAAAATATATTTAAAACAAAAGGTATAACAAAAAAATATAACGCGTTATCGTAAACCTTAAAACGCGATTTCGACAGATAAACGACGACTTATAAATACAACACGAAAAACTATTAAAATAAATAACAAAAATACCATTATATTATTATAAATATAAAAAGCTTTTTCGGGAAAAACTTAATACGAAATTACTATAACATAATAAATAAAATTACGAAATAATTTTTAAAAACGGAAAAATAACCGCCTTTTATCTTATTTGCAACTTAAACGAAACAAAATTACATATTTTTCGTAATTACTTGAAAAATAAATTACGAAAAAAATACATATAACGTTCCAAATTATTAACAAATTATCCAATATTTTACAAAAAAAAGGAAAATTACGGTTTATTATTAATTATTAATAACTTAACGATATTACCGTTAAAAATAAAATATTATTACCTTTAATTATCGAACTTAAGGATTAATTACGAAATATTAAATAATTTACGGCCTTAAACCTGAAAAAAAAAATATAACCAAATTCGAATTAAACCAGAAAATAAATAAAAAATAATTTTCAAAATAAAATACGGATTATTCGAATACCTCGTTATACCTTTCGGACTTACAAACGTACTAATAATTTTTTAACGGATAATTAATTACGTATTCCGGGAATACCTTAATATCTTTATTATATGTTACCTCGACGACATTCTTATTTATTCGAAAATAAAAAAAAAACATACAAAACATATTTACAAGGTTTTACAAATTTTATAAAACGCTAACTTTTTAATTAACGTAAAAAAAAAATTTTTTTATAGTTAAAAAATTAAATTCCTAAAATATATTATCATTTTAAAGTATATCAAAATAAACTTTAAAAAATCGCCGTAATCCAGGATTAGAAAATACCTATTAATATCACCGAGGTACAAACATTCCTTAAACTTACCAATTACTATCGACGGTTTATACGATATTTTAGCAAAATTGCAATACTATTAACGGAACTTATTAAAAAAAACCGACGTTTTATATAAACCCTAGTTATAAAAAAAGCTTTCTAATAATTTAAAAACCCCCTTACTAATAAACCCGTTTTAATAATATATAACTTAAATAAACCAATAAAACTTAAAACTAACGCCTTAGATTTCGCTTTAAAAGTAATAATTTACTAACGAAATAATAATAAAAAGTTACACCTTGTCGCCTTTTACTTGTATAAACTATACGGAACCGAACTTAACTATTCTATCTACGATAAGAAATTTCTAACCATTATTAAAACTTTTAAAAAATTTAAACACTACCTTAAAAAAAACTAACATTAGGTAAAAATATATACAGATTATAAAAACATTTCTCACTTCGCAACTATAAAAAAATTAATCGGATAACAATTACATTACGTAAAATATTTTTTAAAATTTAACTATATTATTATCTATCGCAAAAAATTAAAAAATAACAAAGTAAACGCTTTTAATAAACAACTAAATCTAAGAAATTCTAAGGTAAAAATATAACAAACCGTATTCGATTAAACGCTAAAAAAATACCTATAATAATAGCATATTAATATTATTAAAATATTTACATTAAATATATACAAAAAAATACAGCAATATTATAACAGCTTATCCGAAAACCAAAAAACCAATAAAATTTACGTATTAAAAAAACATTAAGAAAACTTAATACGAAAAATACATAAATACTAACTATACGGATACCCAGGGATTTACAAAACCCTAAAACGCTTACGATAAACGTATTATTTTCTTAAAATAAAATTAACCGTACAAAAAATCATATAATAATATAACATCTATACCAAAATAAAAACCAAACGATATGAACTATATAGAAAACTATAACTACTACTAATCGCTAAACGATTATAAGATTTAATTATATTTAACTTTATTATAAAACTTCCTTTATCAGAAAACCCGGCTATAAGCATATACTATAACAGCATTTTCGTAATTATTAATCGATTTATAAAATTTTCCTATTTTTTACCTTATAACGAAAATACGGACACCGAATAAATAATATATATTTTCTTTCGATATATATGTAATATATATAAATTACCAGCAAAAATTATTTTAAATAAAAGCATAACTTTTACTTTAAAGTTCTGGCAAAATTTAATAATACAACTTGGCTTAAACTATAAATTATTAAACGCTTTTAAACTATAAACAGATAAATAAACGGAAAAAATTAATTAAACGTTAAAAACGTACCTACGATATTATATTAACTATAAATAAAATAATTAGGCTAAAAAGTTACTTATTATACAACTAACCTATAATATCAATTACTATAACAATATCAAAATAATTTTAATAACTGTTAATTTTAGTTTTACCCTAAAAATTTATAAAGAAATACGAAAAGAAAAACTAATTAATATTAAAGCAATCCTTATTTTAAAATAACTTAAATAACTACATTAAGAAATAAAAACAAAACTCTAATTCGTACGCAACCAGATAAATAAATACTACAATTAAAAAAGGTTAAAAAAACCAACCTTTTTAAAAGGGAAAATAGTTTGTTTAACTACCAAAAATATTAAAACCAAACGCTTAAACTAAAAACTCGATTTCAAATATATCGGCCCATACAAAATCGCTAAAAAAATCTCAAAAAACAATTATTAATTAAAATTACCATCTAAGGTTAAACTCTATCTAATCTTTTATATTTCCTTACTCGAATTAATAGCAAACATTATTAAAATACATACGGTACAAAACGATAAAAAGGCAGAAAAAAAGGAAAAATATATAAGGTTAAAAAAATACTCGATGTACGAAAAAAAAAACATACCCGGTATTTAATTAAATAAAAAAAATTACCCAAATTCTAAAAATATCTAGGAACCTGTAAAGAACCTTATTAACGTCCAACGCCTATTAAAAAACTTTTATTAATAACGCCGGAACCGTTAAAGTTAAAAATCCCTTAATCCATGCTATTAAAGAACGGCCAGTCGGTTATCTTAGGAATAAACTAATTATTTAAACTAAAGGCTTAAGTAACGGCTAATACGTTTACCGCCTTTAACCGCTTTTATGCTTTTAATTCCTTTAAAATTACAATTCCTACTGTACTATTTTCATACCTTTAAAACGAAAAAAAAAAACTTTTTACTTACGCAACCGGATCAGCCGTATAATAACCTTATTTATTTTTCGTTAATAACGTTTTTAAAGTTCCAGAAAACACTTTTCTATAAACATTTCCTTTTTTTTTAACCGTTAGTTTTTTGCACGAATATTTTCTAAAAACGAAAAAAAAAAAAGTTATTACCGTTACAAAAATAACCGCGCTAAACATAGGCCTTATACTTAAAAACATCCTTTATTATTTCGTATTTCTAATTTCTGTTAAAATATAAAAAACAAAATATAACCTCGAAATTAAACTTATCAAAAACTAAAAGAAAATGTTTACGGCGAACGGTAAAAAAAGAAATTAATCTGGATAACTTAACAATACAATTAGATATATTAAAGTTTAAGGGAGGAGAAATTTACTTAAAGGTCGATTTTGGGACAAAATCCTAGAAAAGGGGGAAATTGTATTACGACCTAACGGAGGGGAAGTTTAGGAAACGGTTTTAACGGGCCGAAATAGGACCTAAATAAGTTAAATTACGTAATCGGAAACGTTTAATAATAATTAAGCTAAGTAATAATAAGGCATAATAATTTAGAAAAAATATATACGCTTATTAATCCTATAATTTAGATAATATTAGCTTGTAATATAACTTAATTACCTAAAATACCCTTAATATTACCAGACGTAACTAAGTTATTTTCGTTACTTAAAATCCTATAATATAACTGCCAACATAAACCGTACGACTTGGTTTAATAGTTGGTTAACTAGCCTAGCTGTTACAGTGGGGGGGACACCGGAGAAGCATAAATTAATCTTCCCTAAACTAGGTCGCTAATAAAACTAAGCTTAGGCGTTAGTTGTTTAATCGCCCTTAGCTAGGTCCAACAACATTGCCATCCATTAACTGCGTGGTGAGTCCGACCATGAAGAGCGGGGAGAATTTCGCGTTGAAGAGGAGTCTAGCGATGCTAAGAGTGAGAAGAGAAAGGCAGAGTGGTATCACTCAAAATGGGGGAAGAGGGATTTGAAGAGTTAAAGGAAAATGGAGCACAAGGTTTTCTAGTATAAAGAGGCTAACTTCTTGGTTTGAGCATGATAAATATATTTTGAATGTTGAGGTAACGTAGGTGGATTTCGGTCCGGTGCTACCTACGATACTTGTTCTTATACTAATTAATTCTGATCCACTTACTTGGCGAATGAAGACGCTACTATAGACATAGAATTATGTAGGAACACTTATATAACCATAGAGCGCTTAAACTAACAACTTTTAAGCCCTCGATCTTTTGCCATAATCCAATAAATCGTCGAAGGGGTCAGCGTTAAATGCCCAACTGTTTCCAATAGAAAATAGTAGTAGGTGACATAAGCCCCCTAACCCCACAGAGGGTCAAAGACTCCTGGCACCGCGCACACCAGAAGCACCCACAGCTTTGTTATTCATGCATATAGAGCACCCTGTAAACGTCCGCTCGTAGCAAGCAAGACATTGTCGACGCGTTTCAGAAGTCTTGTATACAGCTTGTTGTCGCACCCCATCAGCCTTAATGACCAGCCTCGTATATTGCAACATAACTATTAACCTAGAAATTACGTCGATCCTGAAATAAAGACCACAAGAACAGTGGTGTACCTGGTGACAGAGTCTGTTAAAGTTGTTCTATCCACATGGATATGGGGAAATGAGCGCGTTGACTTACGTGGCGCCGGCGACGACAAGTTCAACAGATCTTGCCTTGCTTAGAATAGACAGAACGGTAATAAAAAGGGAGGTAGAGAGTATGATTGTAATAAGACGGCCGGCTAGACTGCTCACAAAGTTGCAGACGATGACCGGGGCCATAAGTAGAAGGATGATTGGCGGCATTATCAAGACCCGAGCAGCTAGCGTCATGAGTGTTGGCGAAAAGTGGTGTACATCAGGGTTACGAGAAATTCGAATATTCAGACTCTGCATGTAATAATTCATTCAGTCAGTGGCGGTGACATTGATGTGGCTTTGACTTTTGATGAACACACCAGCCCAAACCATTTTCTGAGAAAGACAACGATGTCTTCCACAAGGGTTTCCAGCCATCGGACGGCACTGTCATCTAGCATGGCGATTTGGAGAAGGTCGTCACGCTGGGAAAGGAATTTAGTTTCCTCGCGAGAAATGGAGCCGGTTCCCTCGATCCAATTCCGTAGGCTTGTGACCGCCCGCGACTTTGCCCGCTCATATGTAAGCATCCGATGGTCTCTTTCCAGCATCGAGTCTGCATATATGTTAGCTCGCTGTTCTACGCTATGTGTTGGGAATGTGATCGGAGCGTGCCATAGTCAGCTAATGCAACATCAATTTCCCTTATCAGGTTCTTTCTCTCCTCATTGTTGTCTCGCCTGTGGCTACCGAGACGCAAACCAATGTTCTCTGAGCGGTCCACATCTTCTAATCTCTCTTGCAGAACAGACAGGTGGTCTTGCTTGAACAGTAATAGTCGTGTTCGGAGATAGGAGAACCGTCGGTAGATCTGAAGTGAATAATGGGATGCCATCAGTGCCGCGTACTGGGGATATCCATCTGGATATTCCTCAACTAAGGCAGGGGCGATGTTCAGTCTCGAGTGTTATTGCCATGGGTTTGATATCAAAATCTTACTAGTCCTAGTGGTTTCTGTACCCCGAGCCAGCTCGCTGTCCTCTTTGTTGCGACTCAATATATCTCGGCATGTAAAACGCTTAAAAATCGTCGTGACGGAAGATGCCCACGTGGTCGTCTTTGAGACGTTTCCGCGGGAGTTTACGCTGCTGGGATGGGGCATTACAGGGGGCACCGAGTGTAAGCCACACTCGAGGTCCATGACGCTCCTCTGCAGTTAAAATCGACGTAAAGTAAAAATCAGAGACGGTCGGAACACGAGAATGATTGACGATAAGGCTTTCTGATTGTGGAAGACCAACTCTGCCTCAGTTACGATAATTACTTTTAGGATAGGCGAAATATCTGTCGATATATAATGTCACCGAAAGGGAGGCAAGGCTGTGTCCGCCAGATGAGGTGGTGGGTACGTATCGGGCCATATCCGCCGGAAGGCGACAAGACAGTAATTACCTGCAACCATTTTTCTGAAGGGGGGTAGCACTATTCCTATTCGCCACACTAGCCCAATCAGCTTCCGCAGAAAAAGCTTTGGTGGGCCTTCCAGCTGGCTAGAGCACGCTTACAGTAGTTTCCGTTCAGGGCTGAGTTAGACCCCGCCAAAAAAATTGTTCCAGCTGACGTCCTGTCATGTCGCCTTCCGGCGGATACTTTCGGATGAACGCAGCTGCAGCGTCGGGTGGCGGCTTTCACGGTTGCTCCCGTGTTTAAAGATGAGTGGACTGATTCAATAAGGCAACCTTGGTGCGAGATTACCCATGAGTTTAATCGGGAATTCAGACTGTCTCCTTTTACGCCACCACGATATTAGCACATACGCCGAGCAATAAGCCAAACTTACGGAAAATTATACAAGCTTTGGATTAACGCGGTCGGAGATGATTTTGTAAACGATCCGCATAAAGCATGCTCGCATCGCTAATCAACATCTATCAGGCCGGTCCAAGAAAGCCGAGATACCATTGATGAAATTATACCTTTAACAGGTAATGGAGGTGGATCTGGGATTAGGGACTGTATCCCGTCGGTTTCGCGCTTCAAGCTCACTACTGAAAGCTCTGACACGACAAATGCATGTCCCCCCCCTTTGAGCACAGCCATAGGTTTTCGCGGGGTTTGTTGGCTGTGTAATGTAATACACAGCCTCAGAAATTCTGCAATGCACGTCGGGCATCTCGGGATTTGGCAAATTACTCTGCAGAAGGCGGTGAGCTGGGTGTCGCCCTCCTCCAGCGGGTCCAATTCCCGTTTCCCCGCCCTATGCCAAAAACCCACAGACGGATATACAGCCACATTGAATATATAATACATCGGGCGCCGATAATACACTTGCCAGCAATCACTGCATGCCGGAACCCACACGAATGCCAGCCGAGGTAGGTGGTTTCTCCACTGGCAGACTGATGCGCCGATTTCTTTGGAGGCACCTAGGCATTTAACACGGCTATGTCTGGCAGTAGAAGCCCGAGTTCAACGCCTAACTTGAAGTCGGCCCTCCTGTGGTGATTGAGACTGTGAGCAGAGCCTCATAGCGGGTCACCCTGCGCCCCCAGCAACGATGCCAGACGAGCACCCTGTGTAAGGTGTCTTCCACTGCTCTTCCGCAAGGCACCTTCTGAACAAGTATACATACCGCAGGGAAGAGGCCGAATTCACCTTTGACCAAACCGGTCACAGGGCTAAAGTCACAAAATCTGGCAAGGCAAGCGTGAACTTCCGTTGGCAAACTTTCTTACGTAGACGGAAATATGGCTAACCACGTAGGTGTCTGACGAGCAACCTTATTAGAAGACAAAATTCTGGCGAAACGATCGAGTCATGGTCTATCTCCCTGGATCAACAACCCCTGAAGGGCCGTATCTTGTGTCTGATTATATCAACGGTCGATATAAGCTCTACAGGGAGGATTTGACACCCGCTATGGACGGCAAGCTGATTGAAGAAGGGCATTTGAAGCTTCATGACCCATTTTCCTGACCATGTCATTCGATATAGAAAAACGGCCGCCAGGACTAAAGCACTATGCTGTCAACTACGAGTATCCGTATGTGACTGGATCTTCTGCTAAGGGGACCAAAGTGATTCTCTTGGCTTGCCTGAGTGTGACACATGTTCAGAAGTACTTCAATCTTAATCCCTAGCCTCGACACTTTCCTTCCGAGCAGTTGTACAGACAATGACATTCTTGCATATCCAATTCTGAGACCGAATGTCGTTGTCTCCCCGAGTGTCCACGTCAATCAGCTTCCAGATATCTTCTTTGCTTATTTCTCCGACCGCTCTCCCCGCCCCGGTTAGGTCCAGGAGCTCTCCAGCAGTGAGGGGCATCTCTTCCAGCAGTCTGGAGGAGAAAGAGACCGCTCGGCTGGTAATAAAGATTTTGATCACGTCTTCGCAACAATTCCCGCCCCTCTTTGTAGCACTCCCGCAAACTTCCACCTCAAATTCCAGTTCTTCCTTGCTCTGAGGGGTGACTACAAGAAAGTCGCCCTGGCCGCCGTCCGACAGGACGCTGGCAACCTCCCAAGACGCTCGTAGGTTGAAGATGCTGACATAGAGTGGCTTGTCACCATGGTTCTCTATGGTAAGAATCCAGTTGTCTCCATCTACGAGGTTGAGATGGATGCCGTTTTCGGGAGGGGGTGTTACGACAAGCGAAAAAGAACGCTCAAAGTCGGGATTGGAGATTCGGTTAATTCCTTCGAATAATTTGAAGGCTGAAATATGTCTCAACATCTCCAAAAGGGCATTCTCTGCGCCATCCAGGTTGCAAGGAATCGCTGGCAGGGTGTTGATAGCACGGTGAGAGGAGTCGAGGACCACGTACTCTTGCCTATCATTCATGGTCAGGTGGAACATACAAGTTTCGTTTGCACTCTTGTTGTCGATGAGAAGGCGGAATAAGGAACTTTCAAGAGAGCTGTCCCTCCAGGAAAAATCTCTCAGGACAGATGACGTGGTGCCGATAGAGATCTTCTGGGATATTGCCGGTCTGATGAGCTTGGCAACCCAGCCTGTTTCGATGCTGACGATGCGAGTCCCTTGTTCCACCAAGACAAATTTCGACTCGAGATTGTCTACCTCGGAAACCCGCACCTTGACCGTCGGGGTATCGGATGCAGTAGCGCGAATGAAGTCTCCCGGATACACGGCGTACTCATCCCCTATCTGCACCCCTTGTGCCTGCCCAGCATTCAGGAATAGACCCTTGTTATTCTTCAGGACAGGTACAGAAGTGACATTTGTATCCGAGTCTTCACCCTTGATCCCGAATAAGGACCAACTCTTGCTGCCGTATCGCATCGGTGTTTGTCGTGGCCAGTGTACTTGGAACAAGGACTGGAGGTGATCATAGAGTGACCGGTGTGAAGGAATCACTTGTTTCTCCCCGGAGGTTTTGAGGGCTTCGAGAAGGAAATAACTCAGGGCCCCACGGTATATCCCATTCACAATCAGCTCCCATGCCCGTTCGTGGGGACCGCACGCTGCCAGGATCGTGTATCCTTTGGGGTCGAGAAGCCAGCTGTTTGGAGAAAATATTGCTTTTCGCATGTCTTCGTCCATGTCGTCTCCACAGTCTTCCAGAATCTCTTCCTCCTCATTCACGTCGAATTCAGAGCGATAGTCCGTCGACCGGAGCTCAGCAGTGTCTTCAAACACGGGCCCGCGGGGGACGGAGCCTGAAAAGCAACAGTCGAGCACTAATGTGACACGAACACCTTTGTCCACCATTCTCTTCACGGCACTAGCCAGGAATGTCCCGTAGAGGTTGCTGCCTGAATTTTTTCCAAAAAGCACAAGGGCGAACTGTGATACGCCGTCGTTGATCGAGGAGCTATCATATTTCTCGTTTCGCGTGCCGTAGCCGGAGTAATGGATATACACTCGGTGTCCTCTTTGGGCCTTTGAGATCACTCTCCGAAGTGCATCGACCACGTTCTTGTATGTCGGCCATACTTCCTCGGCTTCCGTCGGCCGACCGGACGTTGGATTACTGGGTGTCGTTGCAGTGAGAATCACTACGTCCACTGGGCCGGGCTGTTTTTGCAGGTACTCCTTGACCTGAGTAACATCATAAACTGCACCTCTCAGGCATCGGTCTCCGACGTAATAGTTGATACCTATCAAGATGGCCCAATGGGAAACTGGACCTTGCGGTGGTTGAGCCATGGAGTTGGCAGGGTTCTCGTAGCGGAAAGTCATATGCCACCAGAACAGGAACTGAGTAGTAATACAAAGGAGTTGGCTTTGTAGTAGAAAAGGGCTGCCTTGTTAATTAGTAAGGGGTAAAGCTATCTGAAAGGCCCGGAACAACGTTATTCCGAAGCTGAACTTGTCTTTCGATAAATATTATTTTAATAGATATAAACTATATAAGGTTATGTAAAATATTAAAAAAGTATTAAATATATATAATTAAATAAAGAAGTAATTAATTATAAGTAATAATATTAAGATTAATAATAATTTCTTTTTCATTTTATTTTATCTTATATATAAGATTTATATATAATAATTTTCGAAAAAAAAAATTTACCTTATAGCGGTAACACTTATAAATTTAATTCGAAGAACTTTAAACGATTATAATATTAATACGGCGTATATTTTACATTATAGTTTAAAAATATATTATATATTATTAAATAAATACTATAACTTAAAATTTATATGTATATTTTTTTAATATATTAAATCTATTTAACTAAACGATTTTATTTAAACTTAATTATCTCTTTATTATTACTTTTTCCTACTTCTTAATTAATAAGATATTAAAACTTTTACTAATGTTAATATATTACACGGCGATATTAATTATAATTTTATTATAATAAATAAATATTACTTTCTTTTTTATAATTTAATACTATTCTTTCGATTATATATAGCCTTTATATTACTAGTTTTTAAAGTATTTAATTTATATCTTATATAACGTTATCTTTTTTTTAAAAAATTATCCTATTTAATTATATTAATATAAATAGTTTTAATAAAGAAGTTTTTAAAATCTTAAAAATATTATATAGATTTACTTTAATATTACGAGCTACTACTATGTAATAAAAAAGATTACTATTTATATAAATGTTAAGATTATTTTCGACGACTTAAAAGTTGCGTAATATAACTTCGAATATAAAGAAAATGTAAGGAAAAACCTATAACGTACTATATAAGCGAGCTGTATATATAAGCAAGCTGTACACTTTTTTTATCATTTTAACTCTTTAACTTTAATCACTTATTTTTTAATAACCATAATATAAAACGGCTTATAAAAAAAGCAAAAATAAACCTAGCCGTTTAAACTAAAAAACGAGATCCGAAGTTTAATTATATAAGGTCGTTAGGTTTAAGCGGTATTATCCAAGCTAAGCTAAAAACATAAAGTAATTATACCAATAATTAATACGATAAATATTTTACCTAATATTTTCGAATACGGCAATTATTAATAATTTTTACGGTAACGATAAATTATACCTCGGTTACGAAAAACCTTATCCCGAAGCCGATTATTACGTAATGCCGATAAACTTCGACCTTAATAAACCTTATGCCCTTTAACTAGTTTAACAAAAAAAATCTTAAATAATAACTTAGGAAATATTAAGCTTTTTATAGTAAACCTTAAATCCGTATAAAATGGCTTTACGACCCTTCGCCAGTCTTATAATAACCACTTTCTTTAATTTCGATTAATCTTAAAACACTTTCTTAAACCCCTATTAATCAAAACAATTAAAATATACCGGCCAAATCCGAATATAAAATCCCAATATTCCGTACCTCCGGAATTTCGACAAAAACGGTTTTAATTAAATTATCTAACTTAAATAAAATAATCGGCCGAATAAAATATATCGATACCTTCGTCGATATTAACAATTTATCCGAAAAAAATCGGGTTTTATTTTTAATTTTCGGAAATAATTTAATTTAAAACGGCGGAAATAATCGGTTTTTACGTAAACTTATATTAAAAAATATCCGGCTTATAAAAAAATTACTAACAAAATTAAAGGATAACGATAACAAGCTTAAAAACGTTAAAGTTCAACTTTTAAATCGATATAAAAAAAATTACGAACGATAATTTATCCGGCTGTTTCGGATTATAAAAACCGTTCAGAATTCCGTCAAGAATAATCGTCGATAGGGGCATAACTGGGCAATCTAAAATCACCTTAGAATAAAACGCCTGTAAAAGTTGGGGTTTGGTAAAGCTTAGCAACCGATAACATAATCTATCCATTTGTTCAATTTAGTTCCACGGTTACGTTTCTTCTAGGGAGAGAAGTTTAATTATAAAAAGCTTAGTTTTATTTATAATATCCTATTTATTACCTTAAAAACGCGAATTAATGGTAAATACGCCTAACCCGATATTGTCCTTAGTTTACGAAAATTAACGCCAATTAAAAAGAAATCGATTATCGAATAAATTTTTAACTTAAATACGTAAACGTTTTCCGTCCAGCATTAGCATATTAAAGATATAGTAAATTTATTACTTACGTAATACGTTTTAAAACGTATCGGGGTTAATTAAGTATTTAACTTTATTAAACGGTAATATAAATTTAAAATGCGTTTAAATCGAAAGATAAATTATTAACGGGTTTTATACGAAAATTTAAAAATATTTCGTAAATGGTTTAAATTTATTTAAGTTATAATTACGAAATACGGTATCACGGAAAAGGATATTTACAACTTCGACGAAATAAAGTTTTCAATAAGTTTTTTTATAGTAATAGGTATAATAATTACAAATACCGAAAAACGTAAAAAACTTAAATAGGCGTAATAAAAAAATAGGAAATGGTTTATAGTAATATAAGTTGTTAATTTTTAAAACTAGGCCTTATTTTTATTTATTATTTTTACCCGATTAAAAAATTATTATAAACGAAAACGGCTGGACGATAAATAAACTAAGTTTAAAATAAATTAAATATTTCGATAAATATATTAAAACGCGTATTAAAAGCTTAAAACGTTTTTTTATTTTTAACGGTTACGAAAATTATTATTCGATCGAATTCGAAAATTATTATAAGATTAATAATATTATTATATTTTATATATTTACCTATTTTTTTTATCGGTTTGAATTTTTAAACGTATTTTATTTTTTCGTATTAAAACTTATTTATTCGTTATATATTAAAGGTTTTATATAACGTTACGTTATTTATATTATTAAGGAAGATTTTATCGCCGGTTTTTACGACGTATTTAAAGCTGTTATAATAACCGATAATATTAAATCCGGATTTATAAAAGCGGGATTTATTTTATTCGATTTTAATTATGTTTTTTCCGAATTAAAAGTTCCAGTTATGCTTATACCGACCGTTTTTTTATTTATTTTTGTTAATTCCGTTATTTCTTTACCTGCGAAAACTTTTAAAAATATTATTAAAACGATTTGACGGGAACGTTATTTATAAAGGAAAATTAGAAATTACTGGGGTAGCTTGCCGATAAAGATACTTAAATTGGTTAATTTTTTAACAAAAAATAATCTGTTTCTTTTATACGAAATTGCTTTTTTTAAGAAGAAAACGGTTATTTTTACAAAGCGAATTACGTTTTTAGTAAATGTCGGAAAATTAAAAAGAAACGTTTTTAAAAAGGAAAGATATTTACTGTAAAGAAAACATAAGTTTTTATAATAACGAAAAAAAGTAGTAATATATAATTGCAGCTGGTAGCAGCCGAAAAAGGTCGTTATAAAAAGGTTTAGGTAAAGAAATAGAAATGTAACGTTTACGGTAAGCCCGGATATAATGCTCGTACTTATAAAAAGGATATAAAGGTATTTAATAATAAAAAATCCGATTAATTTGAATTAATTTAATATATTATAGTTGTTTAATTCGAATTTACTATCGTAACGTACCAAAAAGTGTACGGCTTGCTTGTATATATAGCTCGTTTATGTAGTACGTTATAGTATAAAATTATATCGGAGTACTATAATATAGTCCCTATTAAAATAATTCGTATAGGATTTTAAAATAAGTTCTAAGAAAATGTATTTTATTCTTAAGTTATTTAAAAAAAACGTGTATATAAAATGTTAAATATTTGATTACCGATTAAGGTATTTATTTATTTAGTTAAAAAGTAGTAAAACGGAGGGATTTCGTTAATTACGAAGAGATTTTAAATATTTTTAAGTTTTAAAAGATAATATAAATTATTTACGAAAATAAATATATTAAAAATATATAAAACTGGTTATAAATATAACTTTTACTAGTTTATTAGTTAAATTTATCTTATAAATTTATTAAGCGAAATAAGAGTTTAATATTTTAATATTTAAGTTTTTTAATATAATACTTTTTAAAATTATACTTTTAAAGGTATTTAGTCCTTTATAAGAATATAAAAATAATTACGAATATAAATAAATATATATTTATTGGATAAATTAAATACGATAGACGATTAGCGTAAATTATTATTTAAAGCTTAATACGAAAGTTTATATATATATAAGCTATTTCTTCTAGGTTTTTTTTTAAAATACGAAAAAAGAGTAAAGTTTTAAATTATTATTAATATACAGGTTACCTTGTTACGTTAATATTTAATAAATTTTACTAAAATTTTAAAGAATAAATCCCGCTGTAAAAGATTTTAAGTAACACTTTTAAAAATAATTTTCGAATTTAAATAGTATAGAAATACTAGATAGGTTTTAATTTTCGAAGTAATTATTTTAGCGTACGAAATTTAAACTTTAATAAATAATTTAAAAAAATATTTTAAGAATAAAGTTTTATAAAAACGAACTTTATATATAAGTAAAATATACAAATTTAAAAATTAATAATAATAAGTTTATAAATATTAACTATAACGAAATAAATTAATTTAAATTAATTAGAGTTATTTTAATTAAGTATCTTTATAGCTTTCCTATAAATATACGTATTATATTCGAACTTATCGAAAACTCTTCGTTTTCGCTTTTTCGTTTTAATTCTTTTACGATAATTACCTCTAGCCGCTTTTATACTAAGAGGATAAAATTGTAATAATATTAATATTAACTACGTTATATAATACGGCTTAAACCCAACGACCTTGCATATATAATATAAATATTATAAAACTATAGTTTATAATATTATTACGATTAAAAAGTTTTTTTTAAAAATATACGAAATTTGCGTTTTAATATTATTTAAAATATTACGTGAAACATTTTTTAATAAAAGTATATTCGTTTTATAATTCTTATTACAGAGCCTTTAAATTATACTTAACCTAATATATTTGAATTTTTTAAAGATTTATTATATATTATAAAATAGTAAAAAATTGCCTTTTTATCTATTAAAATCGCTTGTGTTACGGCGCTGATCGTCTCTTGGGGCTGGGTAAAGTATTCTGTTGTTGTACAAAGAAAGGAAAGGAGAATTTATCTAGGAGGTGCGAAGCACTTTTATATATATAGCGTATTAGTGGCGGTTTGGTAGCTTAGATTAGCCGCATAGTGTGTGCCGTGATAGTAGCTCCCCTTTCCTAAGGCAGTTGTTTTTAACTGCTTAAAGAAAAGAATTTAAGATAAATGGCCAGTTCCGGATTCGAACCTTGGTTTTTATATGGTATGTTAGGTGTCCTTGTCGTAGCACCGCCGCGGCGTCGGCTTAATCAAATGTTCGCATTTTTTCCACGTTTTTTTTGCGCCGTATCCTTATATGCCTTAGTTGTTCCAGTAGTTCCCTGTATTGTTATTACAACTGCGTCCTTTTATAAGGGTTTAAACCAGTTAGGTAGCCCAGGTTTATTAGGGTTATTCCTGTGGAATTCTGTTATATCGGAATTGCAACCCTTAAGGTTTTTAGCCGGTTCCTAGGTAAGGCGATACGGATGCGGCCATTTAACGTGGTATTAAAAGCCTTGCCTGGTATTCCTGGAACTTAAAATTTTTTCGAAGTGCCATTTAATATCGCCTTAATCCTCCGCGCTTGTTACGACGGCGCCCTATACGCGTTTATCCTAATTTTCGTTAATTGCGCTTTACCTTGGTAAACCTGGTTTATGGCGTTGGATTAGGGAGGTATGGAAAACTGGAAATAACTTATAATATGTCGGTAGTTGTACGGTAACAACGCGGGGGTATACCTTAGTAACGTTAAAAAGGTTTATCTATTTGTCGTTAAGCTTTTTGCTAGGTTTTCTTAATTTTATATACCGCGTATTTACTTATATCCGTTTTTTTTTAACGAACGTACTAACGTCGGAACGGTATTGGTTAACCTATTTCATATAACGGTTCTGCGATTTTGCTATTAAGGCCTTAACCCGTTTAAATATTTATTTTAACCTATCCGTATAATATGTAGTATTATTAAATTCCTTTTATTACGCTGTTATTCTAAGAACGTCGGAAAAGTGTAACGGTTCCGTTTCTATAATAGGATGGAAACCATAATTAGCGAAAAATGGTAAGATATTAGTAGCTTCTGATATATGGTTATTATTAACGAATTCGGTTAAGGGGAGCTAATTCATTTAATCGTCCTGATAAAAAGAGCAATAACTTTTAAGGTATTGTTTTATTATTACGTTAATTACTTCCGTCTAGTTATTGTTTTAAGGATAGTACGTAGTTAACGTATAAAACGTTACGTTTAAACGTTGGCTAAACTTTTTTTAAAAGGTAAAAACGAATTACGTACCTTAATCGGATATTATCGTAGCCGGTATGCCATGTAAACGGTATACGTTAAAGACAAAGGTATTAGCGAGGGTATTTGCTAACGTATTTATTACGGTTACGAAATGGCGCATTTTCGTAAGGCGGTTAATTATCACGAGGATATATTCGTAAGTATGTCCTAATTTTTTGCAAAAGGGAAAAAAGCCGATGTAATTTATAAAGATATCGTTTTATAAGCGGAACGGTACCGGCAGGGGGTTGAGGAAGTTATTTGGCGAAGTTTTAAAGGTTTTGATACGGCGGTAAAAATGGCAATTTTATACGAACGTAGTTATATTTCGGGATAAATAAGGCTAGTAATAACTCCGTCGTAATAGGTTATACGTTTTAAAACGATTAAGGTATTCCGTAAACGTTACGTTATAACTGTGGTAGATTATCTGGAATTTAAGTACGTTGTCGTTAGGTATAAATAATTTATCCCGGATATAAATACGCCTTTATATCGTTTTGTAATCGGCTTTTATAACTTTAAACTTTCTGCGGATAGCTTGTTTAAAACGTTTGTACGCTGGGTTAGTTAACGCCGTTAATATGTCGCTAACCAGCTGTGACGATCTGTAGGCGTTGTCGATAAGCGTATTTATTGGCTGGTTAATGTTCATAACGTACGTCTTTAAAAAAAGTCCCTATCGTTTAAATAGAAGCATTATCCGGTATTTATGCGCTATTTTATTGTTTACTGCATCGTTCCGATCCGTTAGTTTAGCGTTAGGCTGGTGAGATAAGGCGTTAAGGACCGTAACTTTCGCGCTAGGTTGGTAGATTATTTGGAAACGGAAATTATTAAGGAATTCGGACTAGCGAATTTAGCATTAATTTAAAAATTTTATGGTAACAAAATGTTATAAGTTTTTATAATCGGTGATAACTTTTACTGGTTTTTCTGTATTTTATAACTCCGGGCGTTATTTTTCGAACGTTTTAATAATAATTAACAGTTTTTTATCGTAAATTTTGTAATTATATTTTACTGGGGTATATTTAGCCGAGAAGAAGGCGACAGGCCGTAAAATACCTTGCGTATTGTACTGCGAAAAGATTTTTTCCGAAACTTAGTTAAAAACGTTAGTTTTTAAAACTGTACGTTGCTGGAGGTTGTAGTAAAATAATAACGGCACTGTTAAAAAGGTGTTTTTTAACTGCCGGAATGCGCCTATGGCCTTTGTTAATAGCGATTTAGTTTATTTGGCTTTATTTATTAAAGTGGTAAAAGGTTTGGCGATTAGCGAGAAGCTTTTTATGAACCGGCGATAAAAGTTTGCAAAACTAAAGAAACGTTATAGCTTTTTTAGTGTATTGGGGGGTTCTTATTGTTGGATAGCTTTTATTTTATCGGGGTTTATAGCGATATTATCGGTAAAAATTATTAAATTTAGGTACCGTGTTTTAATAACGTTAAATTCGTATTTTCGAATATTTATCGTTAGCCCTGCGTCGGCGAGGTGACGTAGCATTTTGCGTACGTAATCTTTATGTTTTTTTTTATTTTTGCTATAAATTAGGACGTCGTCGAGGTAAGCTGTAACGTATTTATCCAAAAGGTTGAACAAGGTATGGTTGATGTAGTGTTAAAACGAGCTCGGGGCGCCGGTTATGTTAAAGTTTGTTATAAGATATTCGAATAAACCGAATCGGGTGATAAAAGTTGTTTTTTATTTATCCCTTAGGGCGATACGTAAACGGTTAAATGCCGTAATAATATCGAGCTTGGTGAATATACGCGACGAATAGAAGGTATTTAAAGTTTCGCGAATTAAAAGGATAAGGTAGCGGTTTTTTACCGTAACGTTATTAAGGTTACGGTAATTAACATAGATACGTACCCCGCCCCCTGGTTTTTTCGCAAGCAAAATAGGGGCTGCCGTAGAAGAATTGTTAGGTTGAATAAAGCTTTTTTCCAGGTGGTTGTCGATATACTTCCGTACCGCTAGCAATTCGTACGGGGATATGGCCCGTGTACGATTATACGGTGGCGTTTGGCCTGGAAGTAGTTCGATTTTATGGTCGAAAAGCCGGTATGGCGGTAGTGCGTCGGCGTTACTAGGTACGAACGTTTTCGCCAAGTCGTGGTATTCGGGCGGCAGCTTTTTTAAAATTTCGGTTATCGTTGTAGGTAGCTTGCCGTCGAAGTATTTTTGTATATTTTTTTTTGTTATACGGCGGAATTAGGGCGTTTCGGTTATTTAGTTATAAAAGGCGCGTAATTTGGGAAGGATGGTATTTGGATCGACGTTATTATCTTGTATAAGGATGTTGCGGAGGATTGCGTTAGATGCTAGTAACGCCGCCTCGTTAACGGAAAGAGGTTATGATGGTGACGTAGTAATGTTTCGTAAGGCGTTTGTAAGAGCAAGAAATTTCGTTAGGGGTATGGAATCGATTATAACGTCCTTTATACGATAAAACGTTAAAAAGTTGGTAACGCGGAGCGAACGTATTTCGATTACAGAATTAAAGGGTTAAGGGAAAAGGTATAAGGGGGTGGGGTTAAGGTGTAAGTTTATTAAGGGTGCTAAAAAAGGGAGTTCCGATATTGTTTCGTAGTCGATATATATGGTTCCCGTTGTCCAGTTGATTAACGGGTTGTATTTACGAAGTTAAGGTAATCCGAGGATAATATCGGGGCCGTTTAAAAGTTAAAAATAAAAAGTAACCTTTTCCGTAATAGAACTTATTCGGAACCGTAACGTATACGTAAAAGTGATAAAACCGGTTACGGTATTATCCGTTAGCTTAAGTTGGTGAGGTTAGGGGATAAGGTAGGAAGGGAGGTTATTTTAACGCGCGAAGTTATTATTAATAAATTTTATAAGTGAATAATTGCAATTAATTATAATTCGTGCCGGTAGTATAACGCCGCCGTCGAGTAATAGATAAAACGAGAATAAGAAAGATGTATTGGAACCTATAAAACGTATATACAGGTTGTTATTATTTTGATAACTTAACGGGAGCCTTTAGTTGCGATTTAACCTGGAGGTTAGTTTTTTTCCTAGCGCGTTTCGCTGCCGTTATAAGAATACGTTGGTACCGTTATGCTTACGTTAGCCGGTTGCGGCCGGTAATTAAAGCAAATAAAGGAATAATATTTTTTTTTCCTATAATATATATAGAGATTAAGTTTATGCTGCCGTTATTTTTCTTTTTCGCTTAGCGGGCCGCGGGGGTTATTCCCTTTAGCTGTAATTGTATTTAATTATATAAATTCTGGAGCTGGCGTTACGGGGGCGTTACTTTGGCGTTATAATATTGGGGTATTATTTGCTACGTATTTTGCTATACGTTTGCGAAAGGAGCGGTTTGTTATATTGTTAAAGAGGTTTTTAAAAAAGCGTATTTAAGCTGTATCGTTCTCGGGGCTAGGACGTTATACTTACGGTATAAAAGCTTTTTAAAGCGTTTTATTTATTTTTTGCAGTAATGTAATAATATATAAAGCTAGCGGCTGGCGGTTTTAATTAGCTAAACGTATAAATTAGCTAATGAAATCGGCGAACGCCATTAAGCCTTGCTTTAATTCCTGGAAGTTTTTATAGGTTTGCGTTAATATATTAACGGTAATATAGACTTGGTCCAGAAATAGTAGCATATCGTCGACGTCGCGCCAGTTATAAAACTACGCTGCGGGGTTTAAAAGTTGTATTACTACGTTATCAACTTTTTCGCATATACGTAAATAAGTATCGCCTTAAAGCTTTTGGGCGGCGTATATAATGCGGTTAGCCGGTAATAGGTAGGCGTTTCGATTTATCGCAAGTTTTAAACGTATTAGGGACCGTTAATTAGTATATTTTTTCTGGCGGGTTATTAGGTCCTTTGCGTCCTTTTTATAAACTGGGGATTCCGAGTTACGTAAACGTTAACTTTCTGCCGCGGCAGTAGCGGTATAAGGAATTAACGGAATAGGTTGCGGGCCTGTTAAAAGTTAAGTTGTTAAGGGCTGCGGGATTTAGGGGTTAAGGTTACGTTACGTAAAGTTACTAAAGTTAAATCCCGCTGGATTTATTGGGATATTAGTGGATGTTGCTGGTATACTGTAAAGGGCCGTAAATCGTTGTGACGATAGTTTTGCGGTAGCAAAACGCTGTCGTAATTTTGCGTTTCCGAACGCGGCTTAACGTTTTTGTTAAAGTAATTGTTTTGTAACGGTTAGTCGTTTGCGGAGTTGGTGATTATTATGTATTGTTTGTTATATTTATTAAAGCGTTTGTTTTGTAGTTGTAATACGTTCCCGTAATATATTTTATTTGTAATATAAGTGCCGGTAGTTATTTTTAAAGGTTATAAATATATTTCCAAGGATTTTTTAAAGTTGTTCGTTAATTTCGAAAAGTCGGCTTAACGGCGCGAAATTATGTGCAAATCGTATTGCAGTAATAGTTAGATAAGGGAATTTATGGAAGAATATCTGGGAATTCGTAAGTTATGGTAAGGGCGTTACGCCGTTGCTTTGCTTTTATTTAGGGGCCGGAATGTTGGCGCCCGTGGTGTTTTTTGGGGTTGGGATATTTGGGGAAGTTATAACGAGGTTGCGACGTATTAGCGACGGACCTAGGGTTCTGCGAAGTTTAGGTTAAGATGATGTTATGCCGGGTTATTATGAAGTTTGTTTTAAAAGGTGTAATAAATTGTTACGGCGTTGATCGTTTTTTGGGGCTGGGTAAAGTATTTTGTTATTGCATAAAGAAAGGAAAGGAGAATCTATTTAGAAGGTACGAAGTACCTTTATATATATAGCGTATTGGTGGCGGTTTGGTAGCTTAGATCAGCCGTACAGTGTGTGCCGTGACAGCTTGTTTATATAATATATTATATATTATAAAACAACTATATTCCGTTAATTTCTCGTTTATTAGAAAATCTTTATTACCTTTTATGTTCCGAAAGCAGTTAGTTAATTATCATTTTCATACTTTATATGTAACCTTTTCTCCCAATCAGCTTCGCTGTGACGGCGGTACAGCCGTACACGTACGGGACAACTTTCCCGGCCAGGGGTAGCAGACGTTGGTAGGGGTGTTATGACGGTGCATGAATCTGCAGGCGCCCCGCGGCGTTCGCAATATCTGGGCAAGTACCTGAGCTTGGCCTTCGATGGGAACAATCTTCCATCCTAATAGAAGGGTTGACCAATTTCCACTACAGGTATTTCGGCGGGGGGCCCAAATCAGACACCGCACAACAGGGCCCAATCACATCGGTTACCCTCTTCGTGCCAGCTGAAATAATACACGTCAACTCGTGTGTGTGTGTAGGCGCTTGTCCCCGCTGACTTCTGCCTGTCAGGGCCACGCTGAAAGCGTTGACGCTGAGTCAAGTTTTCCACTGCAGTCTCAACAAGTACGGAACAAAAAGGCACCCAGTTGTTAATCTGTCACTGTCCACACTTACCCACTTACGAACATCTCCAGACTCCTTGCTATATCTGATGGAGTCAGTCATGATCCCTGCTGAAGATCTCCCCGAAGATCTCCCTGGAGACCTCCCTGAGCCCTTTCGGTCCATTATCGCTGCGGCCCAGGTCGCTCCTTTGGACCGCGAAGCACATCTTCCAACGCTAAAGCTGTCTCTCACGCAATTGCGGGAAGACGATATTACCAATCGCCATGCGGTTCTCAGCATGATTTGCCAGACGACGGAAGCAAAATTCTCCCAGTCCAAATCTCTCGCCGACGCCGATGCGGCCGTCCAGGCGAACGAAGACCTGCTCGCCTTGCTTCGCTCCCAACCAGATAGTAATCCCCACGACTTATCCCAGGCTTATCACAATCTTGCCGTCGCTCTCGGTGACCGACACAAGCTTCGGGGAAATCCGAACAAGGCGGCCGATCTGCAATCGGCCATCAAAAACAGTCGCGACGCTATCGCGCTTGGAACGTCCTCCTTCAACCCTGAGCTGCCGGAGTATCTGATGCTTCTCGGCAATACGCTCAGAATTAGCGCCGAGAACACACGACCGCCCCGCGCCGTCTCCCATATCGAGGAAGCGGTGGAGACATTGAGGAAGGCTGTCGAACTAGCAAAACGGGAGCATAGCAGTATGCTCAGTTCGTGCTACGATCGCTATGGCATGGCGCTACAGCACAGATACGACCTCTGCGAGAGTGGCGGAGAGAGCAAGGACCTGGATGAGGCAATAAAGGCTCACCAAGAGGCCGCGAATCATTCCCTTGGAGATGACCAGAAAGGTGGCTATCTCAGTAACCTGGCCAACGCTAGGATCCGCCGCTTCCATCACAACGGAGCCGTTCATCCAGAGGATTTGGAACAGGCTCTTGAGGAGAGCGAGGAAGCAGTACGAATTACCTCGCCGGGTCACTTTGAACTACCCGGACGACTTGTCAATTTCGCAAACGCCTTGCATGTCAGCTTCAACAGAGGCGGAAGAAGACGCATCCAGGACCTCCATCGAGCCGTTGACCTCAACAGAAAGGCGGTGAGCGCCGCGCGGGCTACTCGGCCTGGGCACCTCGACCACGCTGAGTGCCTTGCTAGTCTCGGTTTGGCTTTGAACTGGCTGTACGATGCTACGGGAGCTGAGCAGCATCTCGACGACGCCATCAAGGTCATTCGAGAGTCTCTAACTGTTCTCCCTAAAACTAGTGCAGAACGGAGCAAATATCTGTACTCGTTGGGGTGCTGCATGAAAGAGAAATTCCATCTATCGGAGCGGATCGTCGACTTGGACGAGGCGATCCGGATCCTGCAGCAGGCGATGGAGCAGACGCCAAGCGAACACAAGGACCAGCTCACGTACATGACAGTACTGTCAAACGCATACGGCGATAGGTCCAGGTTCGATCTGGACGAGAGCATCCGCCTAGGGAAAATGGTGATCGACCAGTGCAAGCGCCGGCACGTAACTCAATTTCGCTCGGCCTATCTAACCAACCTAGCCGGTGCCTTAGCCAATCGGTACCGCTCAAATAAGTCTATGAACGATCTTAGCGCAGCCATCGATGCGCAGCAAGAGGCGCTGGACTTTGAATATGCGGATCCAAGTCATCCCTTGCGCGCCGTCTGCCTCCATAACCTAGGCATTTTCCTAATTGACCGTTACGTTGCCCAAGGCAAGAGAAATCAGAGCGACAGGGACCGGGCCATTGGCGCCCATGTTGAGGCGAGCCGCATTCCGAGTGCGTCGCCGGCTAAGAGGATCGAGGCAGCTAGGCGGGCCATGAACATCATCGGGGCCACGTCTGGCGACGTGGGGCTGTCGGTCAACGTGATGCGGGAGGCAGTGGAGCTCCTGCCCTTCTTGAGTCCCGCGACACTAAACAGAGACGAGCAGCAGCGCGGACTGGCGGCCTTCAGCGGTCTCGCAAGTAGGGCAGCGGCGCTCGCCCTGAACGCAGGAATGTCTCCCTCCGAAGCATTGCGGCTGCTGGAGCTTGGACGTGGCGTCATGACAGCAACGCAGATGGGTCTCAGGGGCGACCTTAAGAGCGTAGAGCAGGCTGACGGGAAGCTGGCCTCCCGCTTCCGTGAGCTTCGGGACAGGCTCAACGCCGCACCGTCTAGCTTGGTGGAGTCTATTCCGGCTTGGGATCCCGCCCACCTCTCGGGTGCTGGCGGCAGTCATGAAGAGTCCAATAGCGACAACAAGCACGCGATATGGGACGAGCTACAGGAAGTGGTCAGCGAGATCCGCAAGCTCCAGGTTCCGGAATGCAGCACCTTCGCCAGCACTCTCTCGGAAGAAGACATGAAGGCGATGGCCGAAGAAGGCCCCATCGTCGTATTCAACACGGATCCGATTCGAAGCGACGCGTTTCTCATAACAGGGCCCGCGGCCCCGATACAGCACATCCATCTCGACAAGCTGAAATACGAAAACCTGAAAGATTACGCTCAACTGGCCCGGGAGCTCGTTGAAAATCAAGGAACGCGCGAGTTTGTCAAGACAGGCCGTAGCAGTCGCAGAGGCAACGCCGCCAAGAGCATGGGATCGATCTTGAAATGGCTGTGGGACTCGGCGGTTGGACCGGTCCTCGAGGTACTTGGCATTTGGGATCCGCAGCATGCACCCGATAGCATCGCCGACAGGGAAAATGAGGTTCAGGTAGAGCGCCGGGTATGGTGGGTGACAAGTGGTCCTCTTAGCACACTTCCGATCCAGGCGGCGGGCGACTACAGCCCGGGAAGCGGGCCTAACACTATCGACCTCGTCATATCATCATACGCACCGACTTTGAAATCGCTCTGGTACGCCCGGAGAAAAGCAGCCCGCGAGCCGCAGTCTCTACCCCGCCAAGCACTCCTCATCAAGATGAAAGACACGCCAGGCCAGCTAAGCCTGCCAGGGGTTGAGACTGAGGTCCAGGGCATCGACGGCATCCTCCCCCCCACAATCAGGCGCGAGATTCCCCAGAAGCCCACCAAAAATAGCACCCTCAATACTCTGCGGACATGTCACATATGCCACCTGGCCTGTCATGGTCAGTCGCACGGGTCCAACCCCTCAAGCAGTGGATTCATCCTAACAGACCCGGAGACGCCGCTGACTGTAGGCGACATCGCCCAGCTTGACCTCGACCACGCGCAGCTGGCATACCTATCAGCCTGTTCTGCCGCTGACAACCGCGTGAGTGAGCTCCTCGATGAGAACTTGCATCTGGCAGCGGCCTTCCTGCTTGCGGGCTTCCCAACTGTGGTGGGCACGCTTTGGCAGATCAGGGACTCGATGTCGGCTGAGGTCGCTGCAGACTTTTACCGGGGTATCTGCGTCGGCGCACCGGCAAATGATGCTGACTACGAGTCCCCAGCGATCGAGGTGGGCCGGTCAGCTAGGTCACTCAACGTGGCAGTCAGGAGCCTTAGAAAGAAGCTGGGTGACCGGCCTGACGCCGCCATTATCTGGGCTCCGTACATCCATCTTGGGGTTTGATAGTGCTGTCCACGGTTCCGGACTCTCTGGACCCAGAGTTGCCCGTAGGCCGTTTATGGCTTCACATTGTTACAGTAGCAGGTCCTGCAATCCCGCACGGCAACCCAGTGAGTCCGTTTCTCGTGTACCACATTGCGGTTGTGGCATGAACTAAAAATCCAGGGCGTCTGTGTCAGCTAGAGGATCGATCCAGGTTGACGGAATATCTTGACCGCCGGGAACCCTGGCTTATAGGCCTACCGTTCCTTACCTACCAAGTGGGGGAACCAAAGGGCGGACGCTTATCCCCCTAATCGCCATAAAGATTTGCTACAACGATTCTCTCGAGACCCTTTGTCGTTGCTTACCTTAAATGGTAAGAAAATACGGTATGATCGAATGTGGCTCGTGACGTAGCATGTCTAACGCAGCACAGGCCAACTCGTTTAGGAAATTACTGTAGGCCCAGCGTTCCGGCACTTCAGGGGATATCCCCCGTGATTTTGTTTATTAGCGCTTTACTGGGTGACAGAAGTTTTGATCCGTTCTTTAAGAATTCGCAATTTAACTCGCGGAGATGCATTTTTAACTTGAGAAGCACTACAACCCTCATGATATTAGGAGGGCAAGTTCTTTTAACTGCCTTTCGTCCTAGGAATTTCGTGTTGATGTTAAGCTGCGATGTTGAATCTTGGGGCTTTAAGTCCCGCACTACCACACAAACCAGGGTGAATCGTATATAGATTTCGCAGTGGATCTAGTAACATTTGTAAAGGTATGTTACAACAACAATAAAAATTTGCAAGAGTAATTATTGGAAAAAAAAAAAAAATTAAAGCACTTTCGGTCCATATACGTCATATGAGCATCCGGCTTAAAGGAGCTGCAACAATGAGCTGTTCCAATTTTAACGACGTTAGAAGAGTGCTGGTACCGGGACCAGAATATCAGTATAATGAGATAAGAGGATGGTGGGTTGTGACCTAGGCTACAGTTGCACGGGCCGTAGGTTCGAATCCCGCTCCACCGCAGTTCCCGTGGCCCCGCTTATTTGGGTCGCCCAGGGAGGCGGGGAGATACGTTCGTTATATTATTACGTGGTAACAGGCCGAGATAAAACTACCCTGTCAAGTACCCATGGGGCGCGCTAGACACCACACCATACTAATATCAGCGTAGTAGACTGTCAAGTACATTCAGTAATTGCACATATGTATCGTACAAATAAGCGCGAATACCTGACTGGGTCAATTTATTTACCCTCCATACTAAGTATGTGCGGGGGGGGGCACATTTGTTAGCATGCCAGTGACAGGTGGAGCCAAGTAGTGAGTTAGGTTTGATACCTAACAGCGCTAATGGTCTTCGCTATTTGGCTTGACTTGCACTGTCCGTGTAGGTTGCCCCACAGCCCATACCTGGGCATACCAGTAGCCCCCAAGCTAGCCTCCCAGCCTACCTAACTTCTACTGTCGACTACCCAAGGATGCGGAGCGCTGCTGTCAGCCAACTGACGGGTGCGTAGCGCACCCCATATACGGAAAGGCCACCTACTGATCGGAGCATATCTGCCGTAAAGCTATAAAACGTCAGCTGCAACAATTTTTCTGAAGGTAGAAAGCACTCTTTATTCGCCTACACTGACTTAATTAGCTTCGGCAGGAAAAGCTACCTTTAGCTACATCTATTTTAGAGATTTGTGTCCCACTTTTAACAGTTGCCTACAGCCGCCACAGATCTGCCACCTGTTAGCTCCCAGCTGCAATTACAACGCTTTTAGTTACAATTATCTTTTTTAATTACAACCCTTTTATTACAGTTATAATAATTTCGTTACAATAATAACGCGTTATTTCGGCTATAACGGTTATCCCGAATCCTAAAAAAGGCGGCGCGTACGGCTGTAACGCGTCGGATCTTAAGGTAAAACTAGTTGGAAATTAACAGCTATGCCGGGTATATATCAGCTGGAAGGTAGGGCACATAGTACGAATAACAAGGAGGATATAGCACAAATAGTAAATCTCCTATTTTATATTATAATATAAATACTAATACTAGTTATTAATATAAATCGCAATATTATCTTTAATATAGTAAGATATTAATTATTAAGTTAGTACTAATTTAAGATATTATTTATAATTTAAAGTTTTACTTATTAATATAAAAGAATAAAAAGAACTAGCTATTTCGATATATAACTAAAAGATCAGCAGTTTTAACGCTTTATACGTTAAAAGTCCTTATCCGTACTTAAGTAAGATACGCCCCGGGGCTATATTTTTACATTACTCCCCTTTCCATAAAGAAGTCGTCCCGATTCCGTAACGTTATCCTTTCATCCCATGGCCAGCTCTTCGGCGGCAGCTCGGCGATCCCTCGGCGATACGCGTTCTTACGGATCCATCGGCTTAAGCGCATTAGACCCCCAAGGGCAAATACGACCTTACCACTATCCCCACTGTACCGTCGATCATCATCGTCGACCTTGGCTACAGTTAACAGGAAGGCCCTTACCACCCCATCCACTTGTTAGTTGCGCGGTGACAAATCGCCGACCTTCGCCAAGTCCGAATGGGTAGGTTTATTTGCCTTGTAAACGCAACGAAGGCTTAAGTCTTAACAACCAATCTTAAAATCCTAGTATTTTTCAGCTTTTCTTAGATTCGAACCCTAAATTTAATTACGGCTGGTTAGCTAGTACCATAAAGCGTTGGAACAATGTAAGGGAATAAAAAGGACTAGCTACTCCGGTATATAACAAAAGATTATACGTTAGAAGTTCTTATCCGAACTTAAGTAAAATACGCCCCGGGGCTATATCCTTACAATTAGATATAATAATAAAATTAATTAAAATATGCTTAATATTATAAAACACACTTTTTTAATACTATATATATATATATATTTATAAAGATGTTTATATTTTTTAAGTAAAAAAACTATTAAAAGTTTTTATTAATTATTAAAAATTTAATTAAATACTTTATATAAAGTCGTTAGGTTTAAGCCGTATTATTTAAGCTAAGTTAAAAACATAAAGTAATTACATTAATAATTAATACGATAAATACTTTACTTAATATTTTCGAATACGGTAATTATTAATAGTTTTTACAGTAACTATAAATTGTACCTTAATTACGAAAGCTTTATTCCGAAATTAACTGTTAAGTTTTTATAAGTACGTAATTTCTCGATTAATATCGGCTTAGAAGGCTTATTTATATAATGCCGACAAACTTCGACCTTAATAAACCTTATACCTTTTAATTAATTTAACAAGGGGAATTTTAAATAATAACTTAGGAAATATTAAGCTTTTTGTAGTAAACCTTAAATCCGTATAAAATAGCTACTTTACAACCTTTTACCAGTTTTACGATTAAAAATATTAGATATCAACTAGAAAAAAAGGTTAAAAATATTAAACCAACTACCTTTTTAAACCTCGATTAATTTTAAGGCTTTTTAAACCCCTATTAATTAAAATAACTAAAATATACCAGTTAAATCCGAATATAAAATCCTAATATTCCGTATTTCCGGAATCTCGACGGAAACGGTTTCGATTAAGTTACCCGATTTAAATAAAATAATCGGCCGAATAAATTATATCGATACTTCCGTCGATATTAACAATTTATCCGAAAAAAATCGGGTTTTGTTTTTAATTTTCGGATACGATTTAATTTAAAACGGCGGAAATAATCGATTTTTATATAAATTTATACCAAAAAATATCCGGCTTATAAAAAAATTGTTAACAAAACTAAAGGATAATAATAATAAGCTTAAAAACGCCGAAGCCTAACTCTTAAATCGATACAAAAAAAATTACGAACAATAATTTATCCGGTTATTTTAAATTACAAAAACCGTTTAAAATTCCGTTAAAAATAGTTGTTAATAAAGGCATAATTAAGTAATTTATAAGGTTAGGGTTTAATAAAACTTAACAACCGATAATATAATCTATCTATTTATTTAATTTAGTTCTACGGTTACGTCTCCTTTAAGAAGAAATTAAATACTTTATAAAAGTTATTTATATTACTTTAATTATAAAGTTTTAATAAATATAATATAAAACGATTTATAAATATATTTAAAATAAAGTTAAATATTTTAAAAGAATAAAATAATTATATTTATAATATTTTATATTTTAACTTAAAAACGTAATATATTTATTATTTACTTAATAGATTATAATATATCTTAAAATTAATTATATATTATATTATATTAAATCATTAAAGTATTAAAAATATATTAAACTTATATAATATATTATTTTAAAGTAGTATACGAAAATGTAAACTTTTTCGTATGTAATTTATATTTATTAAAATTATTATAGTAATATATAATATTATCAAAAGTTTTACAGTTTCGATAAAATAAATATTTATTAAGATTTAAATAATATCGAATATATAAATTATAAACGTTAAAAAAATAAAAAAATAAAGAGTAAGTAAAAAACTAAAATAAATTATAATTTATTAATAATTAATAATTTTAAATCCTCGCAGTTAATACGATTAAATAACGACTACTATTTATAATAGACTTTATTTAAAAGCTATTTATATAAAATAAGCGAGGGTATAACGCTAATTATAAGATTAAAAGATTAGCAATTTTAAACTTTATTTAGGGATTAAACACTTAAATTTATCTTATAAGAGTAGCTATATATATTTATATAATTTAATATATAGCTAATCGTATATCAAAAAGCGATTTCCTTTAATTTATTTTAGTTTTCCTTTAAATAAGTATATATTATTAGTTAATTTTATATAATTAAGTTTTATAATTACTAGTATAGTAATATTTTTAAAATACTTAATACTAAGAAATAGATTAAATAGAATAATTATACATAAATTAAGTTAATATTATGGCATATACTATACGGCTTATCTAACCTACTAAACCGCTACTTATACGCCCTATATATAGAGATGCTTCGCACCTTTTAAATAGATTCTTCTTTCCTTTCTTTAGATAATAACAGAATACTTTACCAAGTACTAAGAGACGATTAGCGCTATAATAGTTAAATTTATTTTAAGTTCTTTATTAAATTCTTTATATTATAAGTTTATAAAATTAATAATTAAAGTTATATAACTAATATATTAGTAATTAATTTAATAATTTATTCGACTTACGAGTTTATTTTATAAATTATAACTTATTTTCGACTTTTAACTAACGTTTATTTAAATTTTCTACGGTTTTTAAAATAATTTAAGAAATATTATTATTATTATAATTATTAGTATTATTATATTTTAAAGTTAGGCATTTAATTTATTCTAATTATTTTAAACTGATTTTATATTTTTTTTATAATTTTTTAAATAATATAACTTTTTATTTAAATACGTTTATAAATACTATTTATCCTTTAATAAAGTTTATATTAAATAGATTTTCCGCGTATTAAACTATACTTAATACATAGTAAATTATTTATATATTTTTCATATTAAAGCTTTATTTAATATATTTATTTATTTAAATAAAAAATCATATTAATAATTTAATTATATAAATTAACAAATAATATTACATAAATTACTACGTTTTATTAAAACTTAGCCTTTTCGTTAACATTTTATTCTTAGATAACTTTAAATTAATTAGTTATATAATCTTCTATCGACGACTATTTTTAACGGAATTTTAAATAGCCTTCGTAATTCGTATAATAACGAATAAATTATTATCCGTAAATTTTTTATATTAAGTTAACAATTAACCTTTAAAATTTTACGTTTTCTATTATTTATATTTAATTATTAATAGTTTCTTTTTACGGGCGATATTATCCGTTATACCTTTATTTAAATATTTATTATTTTTATTTTTATAAATTAAATCGTATTTAATAATTAAAATTAAAATTCGACTTTTTTAAAAAGGTTAATAAAATTGATAAAAATATCGATATTTTTTTGCGTTTAAAAGCTTTATAGAACTTAAAAACTTTAAGTAAAACGTTTTTCGTAAAGATTTTATAGTTACGAAATACGAGTATTTTATAATAGGAATTACCCTATATATTTTAGTTATTTTAATTAATAAAGGTTTAAAGAGCCGTAAAATCGATTAATACTAAAAATTCTATAAAATTAATAAAGGGTCGTAAAATAACCATTTTATACGGACTTAAGATTTATTACGAAAAATATAATATTTTTAAGTTATTATTTACTTTTTAAAAGATTCCGCTTATCTAATTAACTAAAGAGCATAAGGTTTATTAAGATTAAAGCTTGTTACTATTACGTAAATAAGTATTTTAAGCTGATATTAATCGAGAAAATACGGATTTATAAAGGCCTAATAAACGGTTCCGAGATAAGGTTTTTCGAAACTATAATATATAATTTATTATAACCGTAAGCACTAATAATAATTATTATATTTAAAAATATTAAATAAAGTATTTATCGTATTAGTTATTAATATCATTATTCGTATTTTTAAATTAACCTAGATAATATACCTTTAACTTAATAACCTTATATTTATAATTTAATTTTTTTAAAAGTATTAATTTAATAGATATATATAATATCTATTATTAAATGTTATAAAAATTTCGATTTTTAATATATATAATAATAAATTATATATATAAATAAATAGTTTAATATTAAGATTTAGATATTCTTTTTAATTTAAATAATTGCCTATAATTTAATATAAAGATATAGGCCCCGGGGCGTATTCTACTTAAATGTAAACAAGGCCTTTTAACATATAAAGCGTTAAAACTACTGATTTTTTAGTTATATAGCGGAATAGTTAGTTCTTTTTATTCTTTTATATTATTTTAACGCTTTATAAGTATATTAACTAATTAACCGTAATTAAATTTCAGGTTTAAATGTTACAGGAACAGGGGTTTTTATGTGGAAGGAGCTAACCTTAAAGGCCTAACGTAGACCCGTCATAGCTAAACCCCGGATACGAAAGTTTAGCTTTTAAAGTGATTTAATTAATTTAATTAATTTAAATAATTTAGGACCAGATTATATAAATTACATAAATTTAGTAAATCTACGATATACTCACTTTAAAAATTGGGATATATAATAAATAAATTTCTTTTATAATTAGCACTTACTTAATTTCGCTCTTTAACTATTAATTTAAGCTTTTAGCTAAAGATAATTATACCATTTTTTAATTAAGAAAAAAGTACTTTAAACCTTTTTAACGAATAAATTACCGAATTATTTTTCGCCCTATTATTACCTGCAAATCAAGATTTTATTTCGGATTCTGCTTATATTTCCAGGTAGATATATAACAAGTTCGTTACATTTTAATAACTCCTTAATTAATAACCGACAAATAATTTAAGGCCTAATTAAATATAAGCCCTTTTAAACTTAATAAAAACGATATTATAGAAAAACGTTTAAAAGACAGATAGCATATTTGATTTCTGTTATTAGTTAATAAGGAATTAATAATAAGATTAAAAGACTTACCGCTTATTAAAAAAGTTTTTCTTTTAATTAATAAAATGGCCCTTTTTATTATCCGATTTCAGGCAGGACCTTCCTTTTTTTAACCTTAACAATAGCTTTTCCCAATCCCAGGGGATATTATTAAAATCTAAGAAGAAAAGTTAAAAAAAAGAAAAGTGGAAAAAGAAAAAAAGGCAGAAATCCAGAAAGGTAAACAAAAAAAACTTACAGCTAAAAGAAAATTAAACGCTTTAGCTAAAAAAATCCGAGCCCTAAAAAAAAAAACGTCAAATTTGCTTAATAATAAAAAGCTTCGATTTTGCTATTATTTAATACAAACTAATTACGAAATAAAACTATTCCGCCTCCTAGTTATTACGGAATACCAAACGTTAAAGGCTATAAACCTACTGCCCTTAAACCTTATAACGGGATTATAAACGTAAAAAGATTTTTAATTTAAGTTAAACTTTATTTCAAATTCTATAAAAGTTCTTTAACGGAAAATTATCAAAAAATAATAACTATTTCCCAGGTATTTGCTAAAAAAATTCTTTTATAATTTAAACTTATCATAAGAAACTACCTAAAAAACTACCCTTACATATCCTCGGATATTACCAATTACATCTTTAACAATTACGAACATTTCGAAAAAAAAATACGAACCCTATTTAGAAATCCCGACAAAAAACAATACGTAATTAAGCAATTGTATTTTTTCCGTTAAATTAAGTTAACAACGGAATATACAACTAAATTCAACCGCTTAACAACAATCTTTAATTTATTAGAAAACGCTTTGTTTTATCCCTTTTACGACGGCCTAAAACTTTAAATTAAGAACGAACTATACATAATACCTAAGATAAAATCTTTTACGGAATATACGGATATAGTTATTATTACCAACAAACGAACTTTTAACCAGTACTTTAAAAAAAAAGGGACCGGCAAACGAAATAAAAACAAAAGCTTAAGCAGCCGAATTAAAAAGGATAAAAGCAAGCCTTAAAAAAAAATAAGTACCGTTTCGAAAAAGCCTAAGAAAAATAAGTCCAACGTAAAATGTTTTAATTGTAATAAAAAAAAACATTTTAAAAACGAATATTACTTTCCCCTTAAAAGGAACTCCAAAAAAAAAGGAATTCCTTAACCCTAAAAAAAAGCCAGAACGGCTAAATAAGAAACAGATAATAAGGTAAAAAAGGAGAAGAAAGAAATCAGCTCGACTTCCTCCCAACCGGAATTCATTATCGTTACGACCACTTAAATTTAAAATAACATCCCAAAATACGAGGATTATCTTATCTGCCAAAACTCTAAGATTAAAACCTACAAGTACCATTTAAAATAAACGGCCTTTAGAATAATTATTAAGTTAAAATACCTTTACCACCTTAACGCATAACGTTACGAAATACATAAAACAAACGGCCAGTTTTAGCCAGATTTTAGCAATTATAAACAGTTATCCCCGGAACATTATAAACTCCCAAAATGTACCATACACCCAAAAAAACTTTAAACCGATCCCCACGACTTATTATATTTTTCCGCCTGCTATTTCGATAATTACCTTATCCATTTCCGAACCAAAAAAAACAATAATTTCTAACCCGGATAGGACAAAAAAATACCTACCGAACCCGATAACGAATACAGGTATATCGAAACCCTACAATAGCCAGAATATCCTAAATTTTGTTACTTACATCCCGAATTAAAACGGAATTAAAAAACCATATCGCAAAAATACTTATATTACTTTCCGATACTTTACATTTAATACGAACTTCTAGATATAAAATTAACTCCTTCGGAAAATCACTTCTCTAACCTTATAACCCGGGAAAAGCAAAACCCAGGATTTAATTAGACAGAAAAAGCTATTCCTAAGTGCAAATATGGCAAAAAAACCTGGTTTCGGTACAGAAACGATCAGTATACCAAATATATTATCAAAAAAGCTCGCGAATAGAAACTCGCTTAGGCTGGACGGTTTCAAAAATTAAAAAACGGCAAAGGCCCTCGAAATTAAAATATCGAAAAGCCCTTATTTACAAGACCTTATGCGAAACAACTAAAGGGATACGTAGTTAGATTAAGATTCCCCTCTAATACAAAAACAAAACGTTCCGAGTTATAATCGACTTAAAAGCAAAAAATAACTTTATTTCCCCAATAACAGTAGAAAAATATTAAATCCTATAAAAATATAAGTTAAAATTTTACAAATTACGTACGGTAAACGGTAATTTATTTACCTACGAAAATAAACGAATTTTCCGAAAAACGAAAAAACTTTTTATATAAATATAAAGATATCAAGAACGACTTTTACTAAACATTGCAAATATCTCTAAATACGATATTATATTAGGAATACCGTAATTACGTTCCAACAACCCTTATATCGATTAAAAAAATCAACGATTCTTTTAAAACGAATAACCGATATCCCCAATAAAAGAAAAACAAATTTATTACTTCATAAAAAAAACCAAAATCTCGGATTTAACTACCATAATACCCCCCGAATATTACAAATTCAGGAAGTTATTTAAAAAACGAACAAATTATAAACTGCCAAAACATAATTAATAGGACTATAAAATACCTATCAAAAAAAAACAATACCCTAAACTGTATAAAATTTATTACATAAACCCCGAAAAAATAAAAACCTTATAAAAAAACATCCAACAAAATCTGGAACGAAAATATATATAACCTTCCGAATTACCAACCGGATATTTTGTAATTATAATACCAAAAATTAAAAATAATAAACAAAAAATCGATAAAGACGGAAACCCTATCTATCGACGTATAATTAACTATCGATAATTAAACGATATTACTATCAAAAATAAATACCTTTTAATACTAATAATTACCATAAAAAAAAATATTAACAAAACCAAATAATTTACAACCCTTAATTTAAAAAAAAAATACCACCTTATCCGCATAACTAAAAGAAAAAAATAAAAAACAGCTTTTAAAATAATATATAAACATTATAAATATAAGGTAATACCCTTTAGGCTTACCAATGCCCCGGTAAGCTTTCAGAACATAATTATAACTACTTTACGTAAATTCTTAGACCAATTTATTTTCGTGTACCTCGACGACATACTCATTTATTCCGAAAGCCTCGAGGAATATAAGAAGTATATAACCCTGGTATTAGAAGTCTTAAAAAAGGCGAACCTTTTAATTAACGTAAATAAAAGCATATAATATACGCAAAGGCTAGATTTTTTGGGATTTACTTTTACCTCTAGATAGGTCCAAATCCAAAACTCCAAATTAGAAATAATTAAAAACTGGCCTATTTTTAATAAAGTAACCGTTATAAATATCCGTTAAATTTTAAGATTTACGGGTTACGTACGCAACTTAATTAAGGATTATAAAGATATAACCAGGCCCTTAATAAAATTTATTACCAAGGAATACGTTAAAAAAGAATTTAAGTTTCTACCGGAAGCCAAAAAAATATTTTAAAAACTAAAAAATATAATTACTTAAGGACCTGTTATAAGAATACCTAATCCAAATAAGAAGAAACGCCTAAAGACGGACGTATTAAATTACGCCCTAAAAGCCGTTTTAAAACAACTAGAAAATAATAATAAATGGTACCTAATAACGTATTATTCTAAAGCACTCCGAGATATAAAACTTAAATACCCGATCTACGATAAAGAGTTATTAGCAATTATTAACGCTTTTAAAAAATGGGAATTATTTTTTAACGGAATTAAGGAACCCTTTAATATTTACTCCGACTACAAAAACCTTACCAAATTTATAAAAGTATAAAAACTAAATAAACGATATAAAACTTAAATAATTTTTCTATTAAAATTTAACTTTAAAATATACCATATCAAAGGAAAAAAAAATATCTAAGCGGATATCCTTAATTGCAAAAGCGATTACGATTTTAAAGTCCCAAAAAGAAATATACAGATACTATAATATAATAATGATAGCACTGTACAGTTATGTAAGGTAATTAAAAAACCAACCCCAAAGCTCTTAATACAATTCCGGAATTCCTATAATTTAAAAAAACAAAAAAAGGTTTAATAATTAAAAAAACAACCAAAGGATTAATTACTGTACCATAACAAAATCTATATTCCCAAAAATTAACAAAAATAATTCGTAAAAAAATTCCACGAAAACCTTTTATACGGATACCAAGGAATTTTTAAAACCACCTAACGGCTACAAAAAAAGTACAATTTCCCTAAGTTACGCCGTATAATCAAAACAGTTATTAAAAACTACAATATTTGTAACAAGGTAAAGGCAGCCAGATATAAGCTTTACGGATTATTATAACCTACCGATATTCTTAATAAAACATAAAACACTATTACTTAGAACTTTATTACTAACCTCCCTTTATTTAAAAACTTAATTACTAAAATCGAATACGACAAAATATAAATAATAATTAATAGATTTACCAAATATAAATATTTTTTACCTTTTAAAAAAAACGCAATAACAAAATAATTAGCTTACGCTTTTATTAAAAACTACTTAAATAAATATGGAGTACCAGAGAAAATTATTTTTAATAAAAATAAGCTTTTTACCTTTAAATTCGGCACTAGCTTTTTTAAATAAATTAATACTAAGCTTAAATTTTCGACAGCATATTATCCCCAAATAAATAGTTAAATAAAACGATTTAATTAAACCTTAGAACAGTATTTCCGAAATTATATTAATTATTAACAAAATAATTGGGTAAAACTTTTATTATTAATATAAATAACGTACAATACTTTAATTAATAAGGATATAGGTATATCCCTTTATATAACTGTGTATAATTACAATACCTAGATTTAACGATCGAGATAGCTATTTGCTAAGGTACCAGAAATTACTACGATTACCCTTAAAGCAGAAATATTAACGACAGAAATTAGGATAATTCAGGCCCGTTTCTAGAACGAATTACAATTTCTTTAAAAAAAAATGGCCTAATATTATAACAAAAAAAAAATTAAGGGATTAATTTTGTTAAAAGGAAATAAAATCTACTTATTATACTAAAAACAAAACGCAACCTTAAACATCTTACAAATCAAAACAAAAAGACTTAACGATAAACTTAACTTTAAAAAACTCGGTCCGTTTAAAATCGACGAAATTATTTCAAAAACTAACTATCGGTTAACGTTACCCAAAATTATAAAAATATATTTTGTTTTCCATATTTCCTTGTTTAAACCAATACTTAAAAACGCCCTTTTAGAAATAAATATAAAATTTAAAAAAAACATTAATAAATACGAAATCGAAAAAATACTAGATTTAAAAATAGTTAAAAATAAAATCTAGTATTTAATTAAATGGGAAAAGTACCTATACGAAAAAAATATTTAGAAGCCGTTTAACTACTTAATAAATACGATAAACCTGGTTAAGACGTTTTACCGCTAAAACCTTAACCAACCGTTTCCAAAACGGCCAAAGTTACGGGTAATAACGGTCCCCCGTTTAAATCCAGGTTTACAACGTTCCAGTTAAGGGAGATAAACACTTCCGCCATGGCGTTGATCTCAGAAATAAACCGTGCTTACTTAACGTCCATACGACGCTACTTTTCTTCTAATTTTTCTTATTTTTTTAATTAATCCAATTTATATCCCTTTTTTAAAATAGTTACGGCCTTTTTTTTTAAAGTTTCCTGCTAGAAACGTAAGCGCCTTAATTGATTAATAAATTCTTAAAATTTTTTTTTTTAATAACGGAACGCCTTTTCTTAACGTTAATATAAATCGTTTAATTTTTTCTTAGCGATTTCTTAATACGCTAAGAAACCATCCTTAACCTTATGCTGCTTTTTCTTTAAACGGTTACGTTTTTTACCTAACTTCGTTAAAAAGTTCATAATTAATACGTTACAAACGGGACGTTAACGCCGGATGCAATAATTATAACTTAAAATATTAAAAACAAAAAAATATTTAAAATTACCTAGGCGAACATAGTTTAAACAGAGAAAACTTTTAATACCAAATTTCTTAATTAAATTAACCCGGTTATTACGGGAACTACGTTAATTTAAACGAGATTTTCTTTTTTCTTTTCGAATATAATCGGTTATAATAAAATCAACTAAAAAATCCAAAAAACTCTCTCTAATTACCAAGGTAAATACTTACGGTTCTTATCTTTAGGACAAAAATCCTTAAAAAAAGGAAATAATATCACAGAAACAGGGGTTCCTATATAAAAGGAACCAACCTTAAAAACCTAACGCAAATCCGTTATAACTAAACCCCGGATACGAAAACTTAATTTTTAAAATAATTTAATTAATTTAATTAATTTAAGTAATCTAGGACCAAATTACATAAATTACATAGATCCAGCAAATCTACAATACACTTACTTTAAAAATCGGGATATATAATAAATAAATTTCTCTTGTAATTAGCACTTACTTAATTTCGCTCCTTAACTATCAATTTAAGCTTTTAACCAAAAATAACTGCACTATTCTCTAATTAAAAAAAAAATACCTTAAACCTCTTTAACGAACAAACTACCGAATCATTCCTTGCCCTATTGTTACCTGCAAATCAAGACCCTATTTCGGATTCTGCTTATACTTCCAGGTAGATATATAACAGGTTCGTTACATTAAATTCCAAAAAAGTTTAAAAAAATATTAAGAATTTTAAAATTAGTTAACGGTTAAGCCTTTATCGCATTTATAAGGCAAATAAACCTATCTATTCGTACTTAGCGAAAGTCGGCGATTAGTTACCGTACGACTAGTAAGTAGATAAGGTGGTAAGGCTCCTTTTATTAACTATAGCAAAGGTCGGCGATTAATCGACGATATAATAAAAATAATAATAAGATCGTATTTACCTTAAAAGGTTTAACACGTTTAAATTAACGGATTTATAAGGCGTATTATCGAAGAATCGCCGAATTACCGTTAAAAAGCCGGCCATAGAATAAAAAGATAACGTTATAAAATCGGGATAACTTTTTATAAAAAGGGAAGTAATATAAATATATAGGCCTCGGGGCGTATCTTGCTTAAATGCGGACAAGGATTTCTAACGCATAAAGTATTAAAACTGTTAATCTTTTAGTTATATAGCGGAGTAGCTAGTTCTTTTTATTCCTTTATATTTAATTTCTTTTATAAAGCGTGTTATATTAGTAATATTAAAATAAGGTATTAAAATATTTAAAATATAACTTACTAGTTTATATATCCGATAAGTTTATATAATAATAAATAGATATTAATAATAATACTAAACTTATAGGTAATTGTGTTGCATTCTTTAGGCTATAGTTCTGATGTGTCCTGGTCCTAGTTCTAGGTTTCTAACAGGGGGGAGAACGGCCAGATATAACCTTCAGCTCTTTTATCCTTATAATCCTAAGGCCACAAATTAAAGCCCTTTTAATCCTTTTAACCTTTAACAATAAATTACCCTATCTGCCGATATGCCCTTATAGCTTTAAAGTTATTATAAAGCTATCTAGATTTCGCTGTCGCCCTAGAAACCATCAAAAAGTTTTTTTATCCGTTTTGTATAAATTTTGTAACCCGTCCGGAATAAAGTTAACCTCGTATTCTATACGTTTTAACCGTTTATTTAAGCTATTTTTTCGTTTCGGGTAATTTTTTGCTATATAGCCGTATTTACTATAGATAAAATAAAATAACTGGTTTTTTTTATTTTATAAGGGCTTATTTTATTAATTCTGCTTCGCGTTATAATTATTACCATTTCCTTTTTTCGAATCCTTTTCCTTCCTTCGAAATTCGGCGACAAAGTTATTATATACCTGGTTCACCGTTATAGTTAAGTGTTAACGAAGCGTTCCTCTTATTCGGCCCTTTATAAGTCCAGTAATAACTACTATAAAGGTTTTTTTAACGTTAACGTAATAACCGTAGCGGCCAATTTAACTTTATCAATATAACTAAGCTTCGCCGAATTACCATCATGGTACCTAATCGCTATTAGGGCTATCCAGACAACCGTCTTCTATATTTTCTAATTGTTACTGCCTCGCAACCGATTTTCCTCGTTAAGCTTAAAATCGAAATCTTTCCAGTCCAGGTACGTATCTTTCTTCTATTTCTCGTTTTCGCTCGACAACTTAACGAACACCTTCATTATTTGTTCCATATCAAAGCCTTCCGGCTAACCGTCTTTTCCAAACACTATTCCTTTTCCAATCGCTATCTTAACTCTTTCTGGTCCTTTCGGACGTTACCGTGTTAACAAACTTTTGCTTTTAATCGACAACGGCTACTGCGTAATATAAACGCTTTTCTCTCAAACCGAAGCGATTAAAAGAACTTTAAAACCTTCTTTTTTAAGGCCGAACCGGTTCTCTTCGACAAATTTGCTTCTAAACGCCCTTACGCCGAGCCTGCCGTTCTTCTATCCTAGCCTTCTGTACCGAAACGGAGCGGTACCTCGAATACAACACAAACTGGATCAGGATGTCAATTCTTCCAAGAGACGGAACCAGAAGATGCTACCATGTGGGCAATTGTATTGCATTCTTCAGGCTATGATTCTGATGTGTCCTGGTCCTAGTTCTAGGTTTCCAACAGGGGGGAGAGCGGCCAGATATAACCTTCAGCTCTTTTATCCTTGCAATCCTAGGGCTACAAATCAAAGCCCTTTTGATCCTTTCAACCTCCAACAATAAATCACCCTATCTGCCGACAAAACTATTAAATATATAATTTATAAGCTTAATATAATATATAGTAAAGTTAATTATTAATACGTTCGTAATTAACTTCGAAACTTTTTATAAAAACTTATAATTTATTTCGAAAATAGAAGTTAATTATCGAGTAATATATAAAGAAATTTAAACTAATTTACTACGTATTAATTAATCTTTTTTATTATGTTACTAGCTGAAAAGACGGGCGCGTAACGCCCGTAACCTTTTAACTTTAGTTCCAAGGATATATAGCTGCTTACGTAACCGTATAAATTAAATTTTAAGCTTAATATATATAAATCGTACATAATCGTACGGCGCTAATGGTCTATACGTAGGATAGTTTTATAAAAAATTGGATATACTTTTTTTCTTATAGCTATTTTAATTAACTTTTTTTCTCTTTTTAAATTACTATAAAAATAAATACAAATAATTTAAATTAGCTACAGCTTAACGCGTAATCGTTTTAATACGTTTTATTTATGATTTTTAAAATCCTCGAGTTAAAAGGTTTTAAATAATGGTTATTTAAAAAAAATCGAAATTGTTTTATATTTTTTTGGCCGGACGGTTTTGTACGGCTTTGCCGTAACGTCGATTTTTAGTTTCTATCCCACTTTTCTTTATATCCCTGTACGGATTTATTTTTACCTGTCCCATTTTATATTTTTTCCGTTTTTAGCCCTTATACGTAATTCGTTTAATTTCGTACGTTTATATATATATATTAATAAATATTTAGTTATATAATCCCGTACGTTTTCGGTTTTTTTTTTACGATTTTAATTTTTAATAATATATTACGTATAACGTCGTTCGCAAATTTGTTTATATTTATACGTACAACTCCGTACGTTTACGGACGTCTGTTTTTACCATAATTGGTAGTAAATTTATAAAAGTTGGTAAGTATAATCGTATAGATCCGTCCGGTTTTAAGCCGATTATCGATTTTTTGTTAATTTTATTATCGTCGATAGAGTTTCCGCCCGAACTTAAATAAGGCCGTATGCGTACGGATAAGGCCTTAATATAATAAATTGCAGGCCGTATAACCTTGTACGTTTTTGGTTTAAAGCCGTCCGAATTTAAACGTAATTTTAAACCCGAAAATAAGGGTTAAATTAAAAAGGTCCCGGATAAGCTTATATATAAACGTGCGAAGTTAATTAAGGGATAAATACGTACGAAACTTAACGAAATCGTTTTTAATGTTAAGGTAAACGTAACCCAACCGGAAAATTACGTATAAATTAATTTATAGGTATATATTTACGTATGTAATAATACGGTTGGTAAAATAGTTAAAATATTTTACGAAATTAAGGTTCGTACGTTTCCGTACGTATTTATATTACTTTTTATTGATTTATTTAAAAAATACTTAATTAAAATATTTTATATAATTTCGTACGAATTTTAAAAATAGCCGCGTTATTTTATATATACTGGAATTTTCCTGCTAACAAAATTTTACCGTACGTATTCGTATATTTTTATATATTTACGTATTATTTTATATTAACAAATATTATAATCCGTATTAATATTTATATATAAAACTAAACGCGAAAACGAAAATATTTACGCCTAATACCGTAAAAGTAACGGACCGTATAAAAAATACGTTAATACGTATATAATTATACGAAACCCCTCTTTTCTTTTTCTTTAATTTTTTTTAATATAGTTATATATTAATACGTACGATAATATATAAAAAAAAATATTATACTAAATATAAATATAATTTTTAAAATACAAAATACTTGTTTAAAATTATATAAGCTTATACGTATCCGTACTCTTTTATATACCTCTATCCCGTATTAACCCGTATAAAGCCGTATTTAATATATTACGTAATAATTTTTTATTTGCAAATTATATAAAAACGAATTACAAAAAATATTTTCGTATAATTATAACCGTATAATGGAAAATTATAAATACGTATAAATCCGTACATATATATTTTTATTATAATACGTATTAATTTATATAACAAATTTTTATATTATAGTAATAATAAATAAACTCGATTATATAAATTCGGGTAAAAATAATAATAACGACGAAAACGCTTAAAAACGTACAATTACATATATAACATTACATATTTCCTTTTTTTTTTTTCCCGGTATCTCAGCAATTTCGGCATCGTACGGAATCGTATACCGGTATTTGGCGTTTTTATTTGAGAATATGTACCATTAGGTATTTAGCGTAGCTGATTCATCTATTATATATATACATATTGGTTCTTATAAGCGCGACCGGAAAGTACCTTTAAAAACCGTACCTTTTAAAAGGCCGGATGAAAAACCCGATTAATAGGAGTTTTTTAATACGGTAACAAATACGATTACGTATACGATTAATTTGATTAGTTCCTAAAGTTACTAATTACTTTAGTTATTACCGATATAATAGCGGAGCCGAAATTTTAATAGTTTAGCTTTTTTAAGCTTGGCGTTACCTAAAGGAACGGTAACTTAAGTTGAATTTAAACCAGCTATCTTTTGAAACCAACCGAAACAAGGTGCTTAAGCCTGTCGCAATTAAAAGAGATACCCAGGTTCGCGATTACTAAGCTATTGGGCCTTGGCGTTTTTATTTTTATTTTTTTTTTCCCTTTCGTACATTTTCGTACGTTTTTCATGGTTTTATAAAATACCCTTATTACATTTTTTTATCCGTATATATTCGTATAGCAAAATACGCAACTTTTTTTTAATTTGGTTTTTACGGTTTTATATATACATTTACTTAAATTCGTACGGTTACGTATACATCGTTTTAAACCCGCCATATTAAATCACGGTCCGTATTATTACGTACGTAAATATATACGATATTTTTTCGATTTAATTTTTACGGCCTTATATACGTATATACCTAGGTTCGTATAATTACGTATACCTTATTTTAACCGGCTATATTAAATTACGGTTTATATTATTACGTACGTTTATATATACAATAATTTACCCCTTTTTTTTAATAATTTTATTTTTATAATTTTATATATATTCGATTTTATACGAAATTATACGTATTATTATTACATTTATTTACCTAAGAAATATTACGGGCTTAAACGAATTTAAATAACTACTAATTTTACGTATAAATTCGTACATTATCGCTAATATCCGTTACGTATATATCCATTCGCCTTAAAATAACCGTTAATTAAAACGATTACGTTCGTACAAACCTTTACTTTATATACGTTTACGTACTTATTTTAATATCCGGTATTTTAATACGTACGTATACGTTCGCCTTAAAAAAGCCGCCGGTTAAAAACGTATATAACCGTACGGTTAAATATAAAATCCCGTTTATTTATCGTTTACCGTATAACCTTTATACGTATATTAAATAATTCGTAAAGTTTTAAATAATTTTATACGTAATATAATTATAAAATAATCCGCCTTAACCGGCTTAATATATTATATTTTTAAGTAAATTTATATAATTCCGTTTTTTTCCGTACATAATTATATTCGTATTATATATTTATTAAAATTTATAAAAAAATAAATATTTTTTATATATAATATTTAAAATAAATAATTTCATTTTACGTATACTAACCGTAAAATTACGTATATCCTTTATCCGAAATATAATAATATAAAATTAACCGTAAGAAAATATAAATTTATATAAATTAATATTAATAATATTTAACGATTAATTTTATATTTTATTAATAGTTATAATAAAATATAACGTTAATAAAAATTACGTACGAAATTATTTAACCGAATAATTATTATCCGGTACGAATAATTTCGTTTTAAAAATAATTCGTTTATAACCGTAAAAAACGTTACTTAATATAAATATTTTAATACCGTAATTTCCCAATTTTCGAATAATTATTTTCGTATTATTATATAAATTGTTGTCCGGATTAATATTCCGTAAAATTATAACTGGAATTTTAATTTTTAAAAAAAACGTTAATAAAGGTAATTTACTAAGCATAAAAATTCGTAAGTATTTAATTGGAGGGATATTTTTTTCCAAGTTATTATTTTTAATAATAACGTTAATAACCCGGTATATACGTACGGTACTAGGTATTTAATTAAGTAACCATTTATTGATAATCCGTACGGTTTTATTTATAATTATTAAAAAAATTCGTAACCGGAAAAAATCGAAATTAAATAATATTTTATTTAAAAAACGATTCCGGTATACGGTATTATATAAAGTTTATAAATCCGATACGGTAAAAATATAACTAAGTAAATAAATATATTTATATTATTATTTATTGTACGAAAATCATTTTAATTAATTTATATATATATAATTTAACTTATTAATATAATAAAGCCGTATATTTCGAATAAGACGTAATTGCCATAATTAAGGCCATATATAAAAAGATTATAAGTACATATTAATAGCCTAAATGCGGTTATATTCGGACGTAACTAAAAGGATTTATACGAAATTATTTTTTAAAATAAAAAAAAATTTTGTCGAATAAAAAATTTCGTAAACGTATATCGTAAAACGTACGATTAACAATTTCGAAAACGAATCAATATTATATAGTAATTTCGTTTTATATTATTAACGAAATTTAAAAAATAAATTTAACTAATTTTATACCTTTTTTTACAGGATAAACCGAATTTTCGTTAATAATAAAAAGAATTTAAAATTTTAAGTAAATTATATAACCTTTAAATAATAAAATAATAGCGATTCCGGATAAAGTTATATATAATATAACGTTTCCATACGTACGGTAATAATAATATAATATTTAATATAAATATATTTTATTATAACCGGCAGGTTTTTAAAGATAAAAATTAACGGTTTCCGGATTGGTTTCAACCGTATTTATAATAATCCGAAAATAATTATTTTGTTTAACGGTTAAGGTCCGTAAAATAACGTTAATTTATATACGTTTAAATGTAAAATTATATATTTATATATAATTAAATACAAATTTCGAATAAATAAATAAAGTTTAATTAAATTAAATCGTTAAAAAATTTATAAACAAATAATTTCGGTTTCGGTTTATAAAACTTTATTTAAGAAGGTATAAACTATAATCCAGAAAAAGGTTAATTAGATTTAACGGGTAATAGGTATATAGATTAATACGTTACCGTAAATTTTCGTAAAGATTTATATGGAATTTTTTTTTAAATACGTAAAAAATTAATAAATTTATTTTCGGTTAAGGTAAAAACGAATAATTTGCGAAATTATATAAATATAAATAATTTTTTTTATTCGTAAAATAAATTATGTTAATATTTATCGTTTTTAAGTAAACCGAATTTTAAATAAATTTTTTTAAAAGTTATATAAAGATATTTATTAATCGTATAAAGATGTTTATAAAATATTACGTTAGGAATAATAGTTAATAAAAAGTAAAGATAAAACCGTTCATCCGTTAAAGGGTAAACGAAAATTATACGGCCGATCGTTATATAGTTCTATTTACAAGCGTATTATTTTTTTAATTTGGTATTTTATACGTACCGGGACGGGAAGTTTTAATATAAAATAAAACGGTACGGATTATCGATACTTTAAGCTATATTATATTAAAATTATTTTTATAAAGTAATATATAATTATTTAAGTTAAAAAAAGTTTTCGAATTTATACGTATTAATTAAACGAAATTAAATTTTTTTCGTTTAAATAAACCGTAAATTATACGATTATAAAATATTAATTATATATATAAAATCCGTATAAGTTTTAATATATTTAGGCGGGCGAAATATATTAACTGTTTATATATTATATAATTTCGTTTATAATTTTATCGTTTAATATACGGCCGTATATTATTTTAAAAATAATTTAATTATTATTTTTATAAATATATTTATGGATATATTTAATAACGTATACCGTTACGTATAGTTTTATATTAATATATACGGAATATTTAAAAAAAAAATATATATATATAAAATAATTTAACGGTTATTTATACGATATTATACGAAATTATATTTATTTATTATTATTTGTTCGATATAAATGCCGGTATTTCGTTGACGGTATAAAAGATAATTATCGTTTTATACGATTATTATATCCGTAAAGTTTTTCGGGAAAAATTTTATATAAAAAAATTTATTTTTTATACGGGATAAATTTCTGGATAAACGAATAAATACAGTTATATAAAGCAAACAAAAATTAGTATAATTATAAAGTTTATAAATTATTAAGTTTATTATAACTTTTCGTAATTTTCTATCCGGATTTCAATCGGACGTAAATATTTTTGTATAAATAATACAGTTAATATTTTCCGGTAAAAATAATCGGTTACGATCGGACGAATTTAGGAAAATTAAGTAATATATATATAAAAGCTTACGTTTTTAATATTCGATTATTTAAATATATTCCGAATAACGACCGAAATAATTTATTTACGTAATATCTCGTAATAATATTTAAATTTTTATATAAAAAACCTGTATAATAAGATCGGGTTTTTTTTCGGGTATTTACGTAAGGTATAATTTACGGGTAATTTTAAGTTATTTTAAGTTCGTAGTAAAAGTAACGAATAAAGACGGACGGTTTAGATATTATACGATAATTATAAAATTTTAATAATAATATTATATAAAACGTTAGTTTTTTATATAAGTAGCAAGTAATATAATATATCGTTTAATTTTAGATAGATTTATATCGTTTCGATATAAGGTATTTTGGAAACTTACGTATAAGGCCGTACGAAATTTCGGTTGGTTTATACGGATATAGTTTAAATTTTTTTATTTAACGGCTGCCTAAATATCGACGATATACTGTTAAAATAATCGGCCAAAAACGAACGGGATATATTAATGTTATTTACGGCTATATAAAAAATATCGAAAATATTTTTATAAAATAATTCTTAGTTTTATATAGTTATTATAAACGTTAGTAATTTGTAAATTTATATCGTACGGTATATATTTATATAAAAATATTAACGGGTAAAATAATGGAATATACGAAAAATGTTTAACCGGTACGTAAAAATACAAATATGTAATTTTGCCGGTAAAATTACGTTAAGTAAAAATAAAATCATATTACCGTTTATTTAAATACGTATCCGGGATAATTTTAACGATTTTATTTATAAGCGGGAGGTTTTTCTATTATTAGTTTGCGTAAGGTTCGACGATAATTTGTATATTCGGCCGTAAAATAGCGTTAATTTAGTTTTAAAAAAATCCGGACGTTTTTATACGGCAGATAACATTTTTAAAACGAATTTATACGGTAATATACCGGTTAATATATGGATGACGGAATATAATTTTTTCCGAAAAAATATATATAATATCCGGATTAAAGTTTTCGTTCGAATTTAAACGGCGTTATATAACTTTATACGGATTTAGGAAATATAACTATATATACCGTAATATAACGTTTTATTCGGGTTTTAACGGACCGGTACGATAATATAAACTTTTTTAAATTTGGAAATAATTTAATTTATAACCGGTTATTTATTTATTAATTTCGGTATATTTTGTAAACGTAAAAATTAATGCGGTATTATATCGCTTAATATCGTAACGGAATTTTTTCGTATAAAACGTATTCAAATTTAATAAATATTGTAAAAATTCGAATAAGTTTTCGAAATTTTTTAAAAAAACTTAATTAGAATGGTAATAATTATCGAATTCGACATTTTTACCTTTAAATTTTTTTAACCGTTTTTTTATTTAATATAAAATTCCGTAATATTCGTACGTAACCTTTTTTATATGTTTATAATCGTCCTATTCCGTATACAGAATATTATCGGTAAAAAACCAACCGGGATAAAACGAAATTAAATTTTTTTCCGGGATAAACGTTGGAAATAAAATATTGTTATTTGCAGAAAAAGCTGTACGAAAAAATAAAGTTTCGGGCGACGGGATATATACGTAAATAAGGCCGTAAGAAAACGTAAGTGACGGAATAATCGGTATAGGACGGAAAGGTTATTTAATACGACGGTTTCCGATAATTATCGCAAGTTCGTATAAAACCGTATATTTACGTAGCTGGCGACATTCTAGGTTATGCGGTATAAGTTCAGCCCGAGCCCGTATTAAATAACGTATATATATATTATATAATACGTTATTAATACGGATTTTAAACAAAGAATAAGGAATATAATATTTGCTTTGGTAATAATAATAAATATCTTTAAATATAACGATATATATACGTATATATTAAATAATGTACGTATAAGAAAGGTAATATAATAAAAAGGAATAAAAAAAAAGGGGAAAAGGAAAGGAGGAAGTAAAGGTGGAATAAAAACAAATATCGTACGTTTATATACGTTTATATACGGCTTTTTACAGAAGTAAATAAAATTATCGAGCTTTTATAAAAATGGTTAAAACCTTAATAAAAACCAGCTTAAATTTTCTTTTTCTTTTTTTAAAAAAAGGGGGCCTTTTTTTTAATTTTATTTTTTTAATAAAATATATGTTTTTATACGTATATAATAACCTGGAAGTAGTTATACGGTATATTACGAAAATATATTACTAATTTTATATATATATATTAAATAGGAATATCCGTAAAAAGCCGTATAATAATTTATTTTTTAATGTTATCGTTATATATAACGTTTTTAAAAATTGTTTTAAATAGTATAGTAAGTAATAAAGTTAGGAAAAAATCCGTATAAATCCGTATAGTTGTAAATACGTTATTAAGATTAATAGAATTTAATAATTTTAACGCGTTAAAAATAAGCGGTTTATTTATAGGCTTATATTTAGTTAACTTAATTATAACAGGTCCGTACGGTTTTACGCCGTTTTATACGATATTATTCTATATTTTAATTATAAACGGCGTTGTTAAAAATAACGTATTTTATAATAATATCCTAGTATAATATATAACGTTAAAATAATTTTGTATATTGTTTTACGGCTTCCGTATTTATTTTTCGTCCGATTTCGATATATTAATATACGAAATATTGTTAATAAGGTTTAATTTAATTATTACAGCCGTAACCGTAACAGGGGTTCCGGTTTGGCTTTATTGCAACCGTAAAAGTTCGGATATTTTTATATATTCTCGTAAGGTTTTATATAACTAGGGAAATAACGTTTTAAATAAAGAAAAAGTAAAAACCGAAAAAGCCTTATTAATAGGGCTCGAATTAAACGTTATAGCCGTCGTTAATATGCCGGTTTAATCCGGCCGGTTCCGTTTAGGTTTTAACGATTTCGGTTAATTACGTAAAAATTTACGCGGTTACGGGAATATATATTCGAAATTATTATCCAAACTATTCAACGATATCTTTACGGTAAGGTTAACAAAATTTACCAAACGTACCGTAAATTCCGTAATACCGTCCGTTTGTAATTAAATATTTTCGGCCGGTTTAGGATTATTTTGTAAAAATATATAAAAAAGATTTAACGGTATTAACTATATTATAATATTTTCGATATTAAGGAATTCGACAGTTAATATATTAACGGGCGTAATCGTACGCGTTTAATCGGAAGGTAAAATAAAAATTAGAAAAACCGTAAATACCGAGGTAACCCTAGCGTCGATAATAAAAAGACCGTATTAATAAAGGATTTTCGGTTCCGGTAAAAATATCCGTATAACTTTAAATTACTGGCCCCAATTTCGGATATAAGCATTTATGTAAATATAAAAAGTAGCAAGTAAAATAATACGGTTTTGATATAACCGATTAAATTACGTTTCGGTTTAAACGTAATAATAAAATATACGATTAACAAAAAGTTAACGTTAATTTTTTTCGTATTTACGTATTTTCTCATTTAATTCCGGTAACCTTTCGAAATAAAAAAAATATATCCGTTATTTATTACTAAAAGCGCAATAGGAAAAAGGAAAATAATTAAGATTATACGCCTTTTTATAACGAAAACATAATAACGGAAAACCGTAACAGAAATTATTATTAAAAATAACTTTAATATTATTTTATACAAAAATAGTTTTTATATTACGAAAATATTTAATTTCGAACTAAAAAATATAATAATAACAAAAAGTTTGTAATTGTAATAAATTAGGTAATAAATATTTCGTACGTACCCAGTTAAGTTTAACCGCGAAATATAACAAACGTTTTTTTTAATAATATAAGGTATAATAATTTATTAAGTCGAATAATGTAAGAAACTTTTAAGATATAATGTATAAAACGGTAAGTACGCGTACAAATAAGACGAAACCAAAAAATTTAAGGGAAAAAAAAAAGAAAAAAAAAATAAAGAAATAATATTTTAATACCAAATTAACAAAAGGTAAATAATACCGTACGACGTTATATATAATAATACAATTATTAATAATTCCGTATATATTTATATAATTACGTATATTACTATACGGATTACGTTAAATAAAATAAAAACAATAATAAGGAAAAAAAGTTAATTTCGATTAATGGGATTATAATATAGAAAACTTACATATATATAATCGTACAAAATTATATTTATAATTTCGATCGATAATATTAAATATCGTTTACGTATATAATCGTATTTAATCGTATAAAACCGTATTAACAATTTCGATTAATAACATTTAAAAAAATTAAAAACGTAAACGATCGTACGATTTCGTACGAATGGAAATCGTAAAATATTAATAAAAACCTTTTTAAATTTATACGGTTAAGTTCGAAAATCCAATTACGTTCGGAATCCAGTTATGTTCGGATATATGCAAGCCCGTATTTTTTATGGCGTAGAATTGAAATTAGTAAATAGTAGATAATTAATAAACGTAATACGAAAAATAATATATAACTTCGATTAAATAAATTATAATTATTTTACTTAAATTTTATCTCTATTTAATATTTATAATTTAAAATAAATTTATTAGATTTTTATAAGAATTATAAGGTAATTATATAATAAAATTCGAATATCTTATTATTACGCTTATATATTTTTATTTTTATTTTAATTTAATTTAATATTACTTTTTTAAGAAAAGAGTTTATATAAATAAATAAAACTCGTTAATATAAATATATTAGTATTTTCGTATCTTTATTTTTATTAAGTATCGTAATTTTAATAAAATTTTAAAAAGTTTAATTTTTATATTATAATTTATAATTATAACTTATTTTAATAAATATTTAATAGCTTTTCTATTAATAATAACTAATACAACGTTTTTAAAAAAAACCCTAAAAATTTAAAATATTATAAAGATATATATTTAAGATTTTATAGTTTTAAATAGGTCCGTGCTTTACGGGTACTTAAAACTTATAACGTTTTCTAAAGCTTTTATCATACCTACGCCGCAGGCGCAGCTACCCTTTAAAAACAAAAGATCTGATTTTACTAGAGGTAACTGTCAGCCAGCCACTGCACCGAAAGACTGAATTAATTGATAAGTGCGCACTTATTGCGCTACTTATCTGACAGTAACCCCATCGCAGGTGCAGAATTTGATTAGACCATTAGTGCACTTCAGTCGTCCAAGTTTTCCATCCCTTTTGCCTTACCTACCTCCTAGACGGTAGCCCACCCAAACCCGACGTGTTTACCCCATTACATAGTGTCGGCAAATGGATTAATTTGTTAAGAGAGTAGTGTTTTGACCCTAAGCCTGCGGGAACAAACGGATCTAAGGGTATCTTAGCTAAGGAGAAGCCCCCTATTTATCTAGTTCCAGATTACTCTCAATTAAAATAACACCCCAGATTGAAGAATTCCAATATTTTTGCCCCCATGGTAACATTATCTGGTTCCGTCTCATGGCTTTCTTACAGTTATTGACATCCTAATCCACCCATTTTATGTTGCATTCGAGGTACCGCTCCCGTACGGCAGGCTCGGCAGCAGGCTCGGCGTCAGCTCGCTTGGTAGCGGATTTGCAAGAAGAATTAGCTCGACCTGTGGGAAGGTTTTAAGCCTCCCTTAATCGCTTAGGAGCGAAGCGTTTGTTTAACATAGTGCCGTGGTCGACTAAAGCGGTAGATTCGTTGGTGCGGTGACGTCCTAGAGGATCTGAGAATAATCAACGAGTTAGCCATTATGGCCTCAGAGAAAAGCAGGAAGGATCAGCTGGAGGGCCTCGACGTGGGGTAACCGATAAAGGTATTCGCCAAGCTGTTGAGCGAGAGAGTCGTGATGAAGGACACGAAGAAAGGTGCAAACCACAACGCGTAAACCACTTACGATCGAAAGCCCGCATGGAATTAGAACGGCCAGTTTCTTTGCTGTAAATGTAGTAGATACGGCCATACAACGAGGGATTGTCCCAGAAACCGAAGCGTGGAGTTAAGTGCGAAGCCAGCTCTATCTCCTTAAGATTTAACAGTATGTATAGGACGGCTGGACCGGACTTATGAAGACGATGTGATGGATTTCCAATGGCTCAAGGGCGTTCGAGGTTTGAATGGTTTCAGGGCAACCCTAAGGCCGTAATGGTGTGTCGGCAGATGTGGTGATTTGCTGAAAGGGGCTGTGTTGTAGCCCTAGGCGTGCAGGAACAAAAGGTCTAGGCTCTCTCGGCCAAGGAGGAACCCCCTATTTAGCTAGTCCCAGCTTACTCCCAATCAGAACAGCGCTGTAGAATGAAGAATTGCAACACTTTTGCCTACACGATAAGGCGCCGTTACTGAGACCCAACTCGGTGATTGGTTGTCATCGATATTCCGTTTTCGCCCGGCTAAAGTGAGCTTGGCTTTCAGGCGAGCTGGGGATGAGGATCGGATGAGCAGACAAGGCAAACCAAAAGACAAGGGGGGAGGGGAACCACCAGCTGATTGGTTTTCTGTGTATAGATGCATTATGCATCGGGGCGTAGCACTTTGTCACGGATTTGCAGGAGGCGTGTGGGGAGTCCGCTTATGGTTGGCCCTTGCAGATTTGATATTAATATGTAGTGGACGTATCGGTGAGAAGACAGCAAACTATAGTAATGCTTGTCATTCAGGGCTTACGTGGGATAAGGCTCGCAGCCTTCCCTCGCAAGGCACATAGTCACAGACAGTATGATAACTTATGATGTATTAAAGTCGAGGCATCGACTTTGCGAACTTGCCTCTTCGCCGGCCGCTCCGTATTCCTCAAAGCAATCTCTCAGCTCCATTTTGACCTCGCATCCATAAGCGGATCTGTCTGAATTACCACAGTCTGCCTCTCGAACCGAGTTCCCCACAAGGTCTTAACCGCAGCCATGACAGCGCCAACCGGCGGGACGACGCAAGCTAGGAGATGGGCTCTTCTTATTGGCGTTGATCACTGTCTGCCGGGGAGTCTGCGAGATGTTGCCATTCCACCGCTGCGTGGCTGCGTTCGCGACGTGCGGGCGGTGGAAAACTATCTGAAGACAGAAGTCAAGGTCCCCCTCAATAGGATCACAGTACTCACCGCCTCCCGGCCGACCGACGGTAACCGTGAGATGGAGGAGCAGGAGAGCCAGTGGCCTACATACAACAACATAATGAAAGCCCTCGGCAAAATCTACGGGGACAGGGAGCTACGAAAAGGCGATCTTGTGTACATCCACTACTCCGGGCACGGCATCAGGCGCCGGGAGCTAAAGGACTGCATCGTCGCTGAGGGGGACCGATTTTCTGGCGCGGCATTTATTCCTCCAGATGTCAGAAGGGGAGGGGCATACCTGACTGCATATCAGCTCGGTGTCGAGGTGCGGAAGCTGGTGGACGACAAGGGTGTGCGCGTCACGCTCGTCTTGGACTGTTGCTACTCCGGTAGTGGACTCAGGACAAGTACAGTGGCGGGCAGTAGTGAAGCCGAACCATGCGTTCGAAGCATTGATAAGATTGACACCTCCCAGCTGGAAAGTGACAACAAAGCCGACGCGGCCGCTGGGCTGGACAGCAGAGCCGTCGCATTTCAGCCCCGGTCGTGGCTCGAGCGTCCCTATGGCTGCACCGTGCTAACCGCCTGCGGACCAGACGAGGAAGCGAAAGAAGTCGTCTTTGCAGGTGAGTCGGACAAGTACGGCGTCCTGACCTATTGGACACTTGACATCCTCCGGTCGTGTCCCGCGACGCGCCCGCCATCGTACGCAACCGTCAGGGAGTATGTAATTGCCAAGTCGAGGCTCATGCTGCCCAAACCGAGGCAGACACCTACCGTTCACGGGGATGGGCTCTACGAATACTTTGGAGTGAGGCCCCTGACGCAGAAACCGTCATGCTGCATCCTCAAGAACAACGAGGACTACGTAATCCGAGTCGGCCACGCCCAGGGCGTTGCGAAGGGGGCGCTGTACGAGGCTGTCGCCGGCGCATGGGAGCTTGGCGCCTCGGTGGGGGATGAGGACCAGACCTCGCTCGCGCCGGTTCAGCTCACGGTCGATGAGGCAGACGACCTGAGCTCCAGAGTCAGGCCGGTCCACGCCGAGGACGAGCCTCGCCTCGACAAGATCATCGAATCCAATGGCCGCGCCGTGCTCCAGATATGGGCCTTGCCGGCAGAGACTTTCGTCAAATTGGAATGCGCGCCGGGAGTGTCTGACCGCGAGGCTATCAAGAAGGTGTTGTCGTCACACCTGAAGAAGACGCCAAGGTTGCGCCTGACTGAAGAAGCCCCGGCCGAGAAGGAGAGTTTCAGGGCGGTCATTAACGAACAGCGGATGGCCGACACTCGAGATGCGAGCGGTGTGTCGCGACCGCGACTGCCACTTATGTCCGTTCGCGAGGCTATGAAGAAGGTTTTGCCGTCCCATCGGAAGAAGACGTCAAGGTTGCGTTTGACTGAAGAAGCCCCGGCCGAGAAGGTGAGTTTCAAGGTGGTCATTAACGAACAACAGATGGCCGACATTCAAGATGCGAGCGGCGTGTCGTGGCCGCGACTGCCACTCATGTCCGTTCGCGACCAGGATGGAGTCCAGGAGATTGCAGAAGTTGTGCGCCAGCTTGCGAGATACGAGGCACTACGAGGTTTCCAATACAGTAAGAACAATGGGCCGCGGACCCACCGTGCATTATCTCCCGAAGGCTTCAGCTTCTTACCGTCAGACTACCACACGCACGAGACCTTAAGAAAAGACCCGGAGAATGTGTACTGGGCCGTTCCTGGCCAGGAGATCGAGTTCGTCTTCGAGAACAACGGGCACTCCGGCGCTGTCTACGTCTTCATCTTCTGCTTCGACGAGGACCACTGCATCAAGCAACTAGAGCCGGAACCGGGCGAGAGTGCGGAGAAGCTGGAGGTTGGCCAATGTATAGAGCTTCGCGGGACCGCTACCATCAAACCAAAGGTCAAGCAAGCCGACCCGGCCGAGGTGAAGGAGATCTTTAGAGCCTACGTGTACAGCGGTGATTATCCTCCGCCGTGGGAAGAGTTGCAGCTACCCGGCGTGTCCGCCGACCCTCAGGAGACGGAAGACGACGCCGACTCGGATGGAAGGCGCACGAAGATTAAACCCCGCCACAAGGGGCTAAATGGTGACGGAAGGTGGACGTATCTGGACCTGACACTCATAACGTCTCCCAAGACAGTGGTCGCAGCTACGTAGAACAAAACTCCGTACAGGAATGTTGAGCTTTGTAAGTTGCTAGACTCTCGCAATGAACGAACACTATCAGACACACGCAACGCGTGCATAATAACAGTCCGGATATATATATAGGAAATATCGTTTGTCCCGCCTTTGGCCAAATTCCGACCGAATGCGCCTATGCGTGGATGGAATGTCGGGCAAGGACAGCCCGACTGCGTAGTATTGGTCAGCGCGAAGGGGGCTAACTGGCATCGCCACGGAACGACTGCCGCACAGATCCTGAACTGTCGCATAGATGCATTATAAGCGCCGGTAGCCGAGGCGGTGCTACATAACCCTCGGAGCATGTTCATGTTGCCTTTGACCGGCACTAATCGTGATTGGCTATGTCCCACCCTCCCCTCTCACGTCGTTCTCACTCTCCCACGCTTCCTCGTCGTCGACACCGTCATCGCTGTCAGAGTTCTCCTCAGGGAGTACACCAACGATACCAGCCCGCTCTTCTTCTTCACGCAGCAGGAAAGGCTCGCCGTGCCCGTCGTCGTCATCTGCGGCAAGGTCGGCTTCGATGTACACGGGCCCCTCAGCAGCCCCTCTCGGCGCGTCGAATGGCTCCCAGACATTCTTGTTCACCAGGGTGGCCGCCGTCTTGCCCTCCCTGTACCTTATTCTGATCTTCCGGTAACAGATGGCGTAGACGCGCTCGCCGGGTAGGGTCATTTCCCCTCTTGTCTGGTCGTCCGAGCGGTGCGATGCCTCTGCGCCAATGTCGGCCATGCCCGACACGTCTCCCAGCACGATCCCGGGCACCACGACGCCGCCGGCTTCAATGGTGCTCCGCTGCCTCGAGGTGAACAGCCGGGCGTCGATATAGGTCCGGTAGGCCACCACGAAACGCGGCGTCACCCCTTGCAGTTTGCAGTCTTCTAGCCACCGCTGCATGTGCTCGCCCGCTCCCTTGCCGAACACAATGTCCCGAAAGAGATCTGCAGGATTTTCTAGCGAGTAGATGTAACCCTTTTGTGCTTGAAGCCGCCACGCATCGCCCGTCTCGTTCTTGAAGAAGATTCGGGCGAACCTGGTCGCCAGCGCCGATATGCCGGTTGCCGAGCCGCGGCTGACGAGGAGATCGATTGCATCATCCGCCTGGCTACTCCAATCCGAGTCTCTCAGTGAGTAGGGTTTTTGGGCGTCCTGATGTGGATATTTGACGTTGGGTATGAAGCTGGCAAGCGCAATCTGCTTCGTGGTGTAGGGTGAGTTTGTGAGAATGAACTTGTGGCGTTCCATCTCAACGCCGCGGGTTTAAGAGGCGGTCGCGGCTGATTGGGAGAGCGGATTATGTGGACCTCTATTTATACCATCTCATCGCTATTGTTACAATCTCACCTCTGAACACGTGTACATGCAAAGTCCCGTTTCTCGACGAAGGTCTTATCTTGAATGTACACATGCATAGGTACATGTACATATACCAAATTGCCACTGTAGATGACTATTGTAAAAACCTGTCTGGGTATGGCCGCAACACACAGCATACACAAACGATCTTATTAGCAACTACAATTTGGCCCACCTTCACTACACTTTGTACCTTTATTTTCTTCAACCCTACAAGCGGCCACGTTCCTTGGGCTTCGCGATGGTCGATTGTAAGGGCGGTGCCTTGTCTACTAGCGAGAATAATGCCATACCTCCATCACTTGCGAGTTTCCCGGCTGCAGGCAAAGAGACAGCCCCTGCACTACACCATCTCACAAGGAGACGGTCGTGTGGTGCAGTGGTTAAATGCGCCTTTGCCGAAAACGCACCAGGAAAAGCACGAACTCTCCACTGATCGGCCAGATTCGGTACCGCACCGGAACAGTCGCATCATTTCTTAAAACACGTTCAGTGCATTATGTATGTGCTGGTAGCTATCCGGGTAGGTAGTGGGCGGCCGCAATCGGACGCTGTTGATGCGCCTCAAAGGCGTCCGTTCGACCGCCGGCCATGGGGCCGCCGCATCATTGAGGTTGCGACATATAGATATGTAGGGCAGCCAAATAAGCTGCCGGCAATAGGGACAGAACAAAGGGCGGTCACGCCACAGGAAGGAAGGGCCTGGTTCTGTAAGGAGACCGGAGGAAGCGGACGGCCTCGCGGCGCTCCGGCATCACCTCGCGTCCTCGCGGATGGCCCACTCAATTCGGGAAGGGTGGAGCATCGTGTAATTCCCTAGATAAGCTCACCGACCTGCCCGATGCGCCGGTAACCAGCTACGTGGGAACGGAAAGTCGAATAAGCAAAAGTAAGGCTGGTGAGATTGGATACCTAGGGATCCTGTTTCATGCATAATCAGGAAATACGCAGAGCCCTACCGGTACCAAACTTGAAGTGAGCTTAGATGGGTATGGACCTACGTAGGCATTTGCAAACGCACCCATGTCGCCCCTATCTATCCATAATTCGAGCTCTCGGCATATGCTAAGCATGACCGACCTCGCCGGGTCTCTTGGGACTCGACGACAGCTGCGCCATCGCACGGTTGTGTGTGAATAAGCTCACCGGATATTCGATGCATGCTGGTGAAGGTAAAGATGCTAGAATCAACGTTAACTTTCCCGGTTTCCTTTTCCATCTACGCGGTCGACTAAATTCTCATGATCAGGGACCCGTAACTGTCGCAATCCGGTGCGCCTTCGACATCTTGATCGTATAAGGGTGAAGATACATCTAGGTGGTTGACCAGTCAGTCATATTGAGCAGAGACGGGTCCCGCACTCAAGGGCGCAACAGTAAAAAACTGGGAAAGGCCGGCTGGAGAGGAAGAAGTCCAAAAATAATCATCCTTCGGCCGCAAAGTTTAGCCTCGAACGTGCATCTTACGTATGCGGAGGAGCGAAGATCATACCCCGTTGCGGGGATTCAGGCCTGGTGTGAAATGAACGGGTATGTTCTGCGCGCCACGGAAACACATCCTGCGTCTCCTCGATCCGCAAGGTCGTGTCGCGATGGGTGAGTAGGTAGAACGGCATCGTGCTTTGGGTTGGACGGCCCAGGGCGCGCATTCGTTATAAATTGGAGTTAGAACCCCGAGGCGTAACCGATCTGAAATCTGTAGCTAAGCGACGAGTAGAAGAAAACACACTCGTTCCAAAACGCTTGCCTTTTTTTCACATCAACTGCTACCTAATCTTTAAACTTTACAGCCGAGCCCACGATTTATTTCACCAAGAGCCCGCTGCTGTCCGCGCAGACAGGCACGTCGGGCGTGATAGGTAAGTTACCTATGCCTCGATAAGCCTCTCGCTAGCCCACGAGCAAGCAACACCGCTAACGCAAGCCCAGGCCTCGCCGTGCCGTGAGCCGTGGCCGTGGCCATGGCCCCGCACCACCGGGCCCGCGCGTCCGCCGACGGCATCCGGCTCCGGATCATGCGGGCTCGGAGCGTCCATCACGCACGGGGTACGCGTCGAGCGACGAGAATGGGCACCGGGAGCGCCTGCGGAGCATGAACGTCGGCCACGGCAGCGACTCGGACATGGTGGGGCAACGACCCGGCGGGCAGCATGGGGGACGACGAGAACAAGGGGTGAGCCGGGCGCTGTCATCGACGGGGTGTGCGGGCGCGCCGAGGTCGCCTTCCCGCAGCAGTACCGACCCAACGTCTACCTCATCGACGCCGGCACCAACGACTGCGCGCCGGACATCGACATCCCCAACACTGGCCGCCGCATGGGCGCCCTTGTCGACTACCTCTACGGGAGCACGCCCGAGGCCGCCGTCCAGTTCTCCACGCTGCTGCGCAACGGCCCGTCGACCGCCGCGATGTCGACGAACAGCCGGGCGCCTCGTCGAGTAGCACGAGGCAGGCGGTCGGCCCATCGTGCTCGTCGACTTCCGGGGCGAGGGCGGCCTCGCCCCCCGGCGGCATCCGGGACAGCATGCACCCCAGCGACAAGGGGTAACGCGGAGATGGCCCGGGTTTGGTTCAACGGTCTGCTCGATGCCGATGCTAGGGCCTTCCTGCAGGAGGTTGTATAGGATGCCTTGATTATGCCGTTGGAGGAAGAAGTAAAACTGGAGTGTTACCGGCTGCCTGTACATTGGGAATTATTGTTACCGGATCGGGTCTGGTATGTCGCCATCAAATTTGTTACCCGTGGTGCATTTTACCATAGAAAGGTGTATATACGGCTGCATCTATGTATGTATATGTTGATAATGCACAACCTTTGCTTTTACATCACGCTGCTCCTTGGCTTCTCTGAATAGTTGCCCCCTGATAGCACCCGCGTCCTGGGGGCTTAATAACATGCTCCTACAGTAAACCACGCCCTTTCTCAACTTTCGATAAGTTGCCTGGACTCCCCCTACAACAGCGGTATGTACTGTGGGCATGGCCACCATTAGCCTAGCGGAAGTAGGAAAGCCTAACACGCCAGGCTGCCTTTACCATAAAGGTCCGTGAACGATGACGCCCCGTTGTCTAACATATTTTGTCCCCTCCGGCACCGTCACTAACTCACGCCGCAGCAATACCTGAGGTAGTCCAGACATATAGCACATGTATCCGCGTCGTTCTAGGCAAATTCTGCAATCCAGACCCGCAATGTATATAGAGGCCGCCGCTGACGGGGACAGCGCACCGGCTTCCTGACGCAAGTTCCCCTTTTTGCTTAACCCTCTAATCCTCGTCGTCATCCTCCCCGCTCTCGCTGTCCTCGTCCGCCTCCTCGAGCCACTCGACGAGCGCCCGGCACTTCTGGCGCACGGCCTGCATCTCGGCGCCGCCCTCCTGGCTGCGCGCATCCTTCCACCAGGCCAGGATGCCCTCCTCTTCGACGACGTCGAGGTCGTAGAGCTGCTGCAGCAGGGCCGCCAGGAGGTTCCCGACCTTGGCTTTTTCGGTGTCCCCCGCGGCGACCTTGGCGCTGGACGCGGCCGCCTTCTGGAGCGCGAGCGCGAACTCGACCTGCTCGGCGCGCACCGCCACGTCGCCGACGCCGTACTCGGCCACGAAGGCCTTGGCGCCCTCGCGCGCCGTCAGGACGTGCTTGGCGGCCTTGGTGGGCTCCATGGCCCCGTGCTCCGAGGTCACGAGCTCCACGCCGCGCCGCACGAACGCCGTCGCCACCGCCCGCCGCATCGCCGCGTCCGACGCGTTGCTAGCGAACCGGAGCGACGTGAACTCAAGCCTCTCCGAGTCGAAGCTGCCCGACGTCCCGCGCAGAACGTCCAGCAGGCCGTGTACGGCGTCCGAGTGGAATGAGCCGAAGTTTCGGTTTCCGGAATCGTCCGAGGCGAAGGAGGACAGTCGAGACCTACGCCCTTCTCGGCTGGCCGAGAGGGATGCGGCATCGGAATCTTCGTCGGCTAGGTCGTTCTCGTCCGCCAGCGTAGAGACGGAAGAGGTGGATATGTTGAACTGTTCCAGGGAGTATATGAGTGACTTCTGTAATCTGGACGGGTCGTCGTCCTCGGCTTCGTCGTCTTCCGGATCTCTGAAGAATGCTCCCTTCCCTTGTGGGCCGACTATACTGCTGTCGGAGGAGACTGGCTCGGAATCGGCGGAGAGTAATGAAATTGGCGTGGAAGCTTTGACAGCCGCCCCCTCGCTAATTTGGACACCGAAGGACAACAGAGAACCCTCCCCAATTTCAGCTTGTTTTCCAATAATTGCGGCGTCGCCGATGATGGCGTGTCGTACAACGGCCCCGTCGTCGACTATTGCATCGCCCCAGATAAAACTATCCGTTATCTTGACATTGTTGCCAATTTTACAATTCCGACCAATGACGCTGTTAATAATTGTGCTGTTATTTCCGACATAGGTGTCTTTCCCAAGCATAGAATTGGTTACCTCGCACTCTTCCCCGAGGACGACGTCGTCTTCTTCGTACCTGTTGTGACCTCGAGACTGATATGTCTGATCCCTCATCAAGTTGGAATCCGGGAGGAAGGGATATACCCAACCGCCCAGTAGATCGCGACTGATGGCCTCATACATCTGAAAATTGCTTGCCCTTGCGCCGTAGCCGGCCTTGACGATGTCCACGTGTATCAGCTTCCCATTCAATTCCCAGTCCTTCAGAATACCGTGGAGAAAATTGGCGCGGGGAAGTTCATAGTCGAAACTATCAGACCAGAGGGCCAGCACGTCGGGCGTACATATGTCAATCTGGGCATCAATTAAATCCGTCCGGATCTCGATTTCGGGGTTTTTCAATATCTCGGTATCCAAAGTGGTATAGTGTTCGTTCTGTAACGGGTGCATCTCTTCGTAATGGAGACATCTCTTCGATCTCGGGTCGATTACAAAGACAGGGGTAATGCCGTTCATCTTCGTGTGATGTTCTTCCTCTCCCGCTTCGCGTAGGACCATAGTCATACAAGAATCTCGGTTCGCTTCTCTGCGCGCCTTGTGGGCAGCCAGGGCGGTATCAAGGGAAATATTGGCGACGACGTCCCCTTGTACCAGCACGAAGTCCCCCTCCATAATGTTGCGCTTGTCGAGATCTCGCAGGAAATCACCTATTGACAGCGCATTCGATACGCGGATAAACTCCAGAAGCGAGAAGGGACATGACTTATGCGTCGGCGACCACCGAGAGGTCTGGATGTACTCTTCAACCTGTTCCTGGTGTGCGCCGCAGTATATGAACACCTCCTGGACACCATTCATCGCGAGGAACTCCAGCGTGTACTCGATGAGGGGTGTGTTCGCGAGAGGCAGGAGACACTAGATTGCCGGTTAGTCAATTGGAAACTTTGAGGTTATTGTTCCCTAACCCTCGGCTTCTCCAGAGAGAATGGTCTGAATCTGGTTTGGAACGAGTCGGCAATGACCACAGCTTGCAATATATCTTCCCTCTTCTCTTCCGCCCCAGGCTTACCAGCCTTCTTACCGGAAGCCCCAGCTCGAGGCGCCATAGCAAATGCTTCTGCTACGTAAATCTACTGTTGGAGTTCGTTTGTGTAAGAAATCGCGACGTCCAGTTTCGTAATACCGTAGTATTTTCTGGTCATGATGTAGATACCTGTATAGAGCGAAGTTGGAGACGGGTCAGTGTCTGTGACTCAAAAAAGTTATGGAGGGGCAGTCGATAACGAAAGTCCCACTAGCCACATTTTGATGTCACTTTCACAAGCAGCTCCTAGCTCCCCTCGCACAGCCACATTTCGACATGCCGCTTTTGCAGCCACAGGACCGACATCCGTAAAGTGAGAGTTTATACAAATGGCGGATAACAGAAACAGGGAGCAGCAAGGCTCATGCCCCCTGACCAAGTCCCATTTTCATCGCAACGGGAAGACCATCCTTATGTCTCACCGTATCTGCCATGAAACGGCTACTCGGCGGAATCAGAGGGCCGATGAAGGAAAAAGGAAAGAAAACTATATTCGACCAGCCTTCACGCCAAATTATTCCTCCACCAACTCATCCTCATCATAACCTGATCCCCGCGCGGAAGTCCCCTCTCGCCAGTGGATGTACGAGCTGTATGACTTTTGCACTTCGGGCGTGCGATTTCCCCATAAGGGTTCAGAGGGCTCCGGGAAAGGTCGTCCGCCGCGTCCATAGTCTTAACCTCAGATATGGGTTCAATCAATATTACAAGCCCATGAAGAGTCTAGAACATGCAGTGTGGTACATGTCCCTAAAGGAATTGCGGCGCAGTTGGCAGTTGTGGGAAACATGGTACGGTTCGGACAATACACTCGACCTTAAATCGCGCTTGCGCCGAATCGGTCGACTATATACGGATTCGGAGCAACTTCAATGGCCCGCCTGCGGAATAGATTATAGATCTGACAAAAATCCTCGGCAGCATGGGTTATTCCATGAGGAAGTATTGACGTTTCGCCGATCAGAATGATTTACACGAACTGCCGAGTGGCAGAGTGCAGCTACGCCTCTATGTATACGAGCTAGGGCCGGGGCCGACGGGTATTTTTGAAGCCGACACTTTAGCAGGGAGACTGTATAATAACATCATGATAGAATCACAAGACAAGTAAAATCATGCTGGACATCTAGGCAAGAGACTCTCCCTAAATAAGCGGTTGCAAGATTGCTAACAAGTCCACGACTACCCCAAGGGAGGTATAACCCATGTGTAAGGCATTATTGTCTTTACTACGTTAGCAGATTCATTGGGTACTTCGCGTGCTCAGATAGAGGAAACAGTGGCTGCGTAATTGGGGATGAACCCCAGGTCTTGTATCTCGACTCGCATATTGAGCCAACACTTGCTTGGTGAAGAAGACGCCCACTCCATCGAGAAGATAGTTGCGCGGTTACCGCGGGGAAACGGAGACACTAGGGCTACATAACTAATCGCAGCTGTTGGTAGTCGGGGATGATCCGTACCTTCTTTCGCCATAGCGTGTAATGCACTGCCTGGCTCTGCAAGGAAAGTAGACACACATATGCATACTCACGCGCGGACTCAGCTGAGGTCGCAGCAGCCAACCGGGCGTGGCATCCGATGTCTTTGTCTATTGACATTTATCCTCGTGGTGTTTTCGTCGCTACGGGCTCAACGCAATGAATATTGCAGCGCATCCGGGGATTGGGCCAGGACGGGGCGGGCGGCGCAGGGCAGTGTGATTATAACGTAAACTCCTCTACAATAGTGAGACGACGCACGTACGTTCGGGCTGGCAGGCAGGCCGGGGTCAATTGGCTTGTATGCGGTTTGCGTCTATTCCTCGGAAGATTTTCTACCCGTCCCTCATGAGCTCTGCCTCGCGTGTTTTGCCGGGCGCCGGAACCGGGGAATGCACGTGTACTCGAAACGAACCGAACGGTCTAGGCTGGGCCCGCCGGCACCGCCAAGACCTTCCGCGCGGCGATCATTGAAGTCCAGACCGCGGCGGACCGGGGTTGGTTGTTCCACATGGGACGCGCACATCCATCGTGTTTCACGGCCCCAACGCACGGGGAATCCATGTGGAGTTCTAGGTACATGCGTAATTTATCTCGCTCTTCCTCTTGGATTCTCCGTGCGCGACCTTCCTCCTGTCTTCCCTCCCCGTTGGCGCTTCTCCTTTCTATTCTATCGTAAGTAGAATATCGAAACGAATAACTGACTAGGAATAAATACTCCAGTTCGAAAATCAACGAGTGAGCGCTGCATATAACACCGGAAACCAACATGCCGATAACCCCGGGGTTCGGTATTGTACCTACCTGCTCCGCATCCCGTGTATCCCACCTTGGGCTCGCTTTTACCTGCCTCACCGCTTGTACGAACTACAACCAAGCAAGTAAGCGTCATAGTCACATTACCTAGTGCCCCATCTAGACCGATCCATTAAACCGTCATCATTAAACCCGGGGAAAGTGGAGTCATGGTGGTCCGACACGCTTGCAACGAACTTCCCGACGAGCCTGCCCACCTTGACTCATCCGAGGGGTGGGCTCATCTCATCTCATGGTACATGCGCATATCTACCTTCGTTACCTACTTAGGTAGTCCAGTAAGTATGTATGAGTTACCTAGAACCGGGAGCGTGGGAAGAGGAAGAGGGTAAGTGTCCTAGAACGCTTCAGAACGCGTTCTTGATGGAAGGGACCACGGGACAAGGGACAGGAGGGGCGGAGAGGACCCTATGTACAGAGTACAGCCTACCCATGCTCTCCCTAAGCTTTATCAGGTCGTTACCCACTCCACGTGCGTGCAGCCCAAGCCCCCATGTAGGTAAGGATCCTGCATGACATGGTGCAGGTACGGCCCAGTTCTGGAGCCGGCTGCCTGGCTGCGGATGGGCTTTCGGAACCCCCAGGCGCGGCTGGGCGTACCAATATGCATGGAGCCTGTGAGGGAGACTATCCACCAGGTAAGATTAATATATATAGCTACAAAGGTGCATCGAGTACATATGCACGGCTGTCGCGGCTCAGTAGGTAGTACGTAATGGAATATGGTAAATGCCTCGTGTAGCCTGTGGTTGGGCAATCAATCAGAGACTGCCCAGATTGATATACGAGAGTACGCAGATAGCTGGATATACGGGGTATACCTACATATCATGTAAGTAGGGCAGGCACTTGGCCAGCCCAATGATGTTCTCACGTTCCCTTCCCACACACAGGAGTTACTAGGGAGAACCTATACGCTGCCGCGAGTTCCTTATTGCCCGCACCTCCTCCCTTTTCGTTCCATCAGTCACGACGACAACACGAGATACAGGAGATCCCGCCCGTAATCGGTTTGTGCCCGCTTCCGTACGTACTCCCATCCCATTAGGGCCGGGCCGCGGTAGTGGTTCGATCAATGACATTTTAATCGGGGCCCAGCAGGGAGACTAATGACTGGACGGCATGAGCTACTACCTAGTTTAGCTTTAATTAACCTCCCCCAATGGGATAATGTGACAGGGTAAGGATTGGTACGTTTCTACTCCAGCCCAGGATCGATTCCCCCATTCCCTCTCCGCCCTCCTCCTACACACTTCCCACCTCGTGCGTTATCTGATGCCCGGGATGGGATGGGCGGGACCATGTACGTATTATAGGTGTCGCAAACGTACATTAGCGCGGTCCGGGTCTGATGGGCATGGTATGGCAATTCTATATTTCCCATTTGATCCCTATCTATTTATTACCCGGCCACCCGTTCGTTTGCCCGCTTGCCTGGCCCCACGCCTGGCTGGCTTCCGCCGTCGTTGCCTTCGTTTGTTGTTGTTACAGTAGGTATATATACAAAAGAAAAAGGTCTGGCTGTCACGTATAGCGCTGGGGGTACGAGTCGTGTGCCCCCGGGTACGAAAGACTCCCCGTCATGTATAACTCCAAAGGAAGTCTGGCTTCGGAAGTCCGGGCCTTCTTATACATACATACTTAAGTACCTTGGTATCCCCGTTCCATTCCCTCACTCACTTTCTCTCATATTGGGACCCGCACGCATATCATGCATGCTATCTAGGCAGTGGTAGTCTAGATCACTCTAGTCCTTTCCATGTACGGGCGTATGCTTATTTGCGGGATGATTTACTATATTACTATTCCATCAGTGAGTCACCTCCCGGTTTTTCTCATTAGTTTACGCTTCCTGCTATTCCTCTTGAACTCTCTTCGCTTCCGGACCCGGTTGTTTTGTTTCGTTTCTATTGTGCTTTCTCGCTCCATTCTCCTCTCCTCGGTCTGCAATACACCTTTCCTGCTCTACGATACCGGACTATCGATCGATACGAAGCGACGACATGTCCTCTCGAGTCAGTACGCGACTTGATACTCCGCACTTGATGGATACCCGGAACGATGGGTGATGGATGAAGTATGACGAAACTCACCTGGTCAGGAGGTTGCAAAGGTTTTACGGGACAAGGACTACTACGCCTGGGTGAAACTCGAAGGGACTCGTCGGGATATCGATCGATTCTGTCCACTTCCCATATGAACTACAGACCGAAAAGCTATACCAGTGCCAAGCATCATCCGGTCTACGGCGCCGGGACGACAACATAAGGACGGAGCCGGAGGGGAAACCGCCACCCTATTTTCCCTAGTTTGCCGAGTGCCGTTCACCGTTCCCTCGTTACCTGGTGCGCCGACAATGTCAACCCACTGTCTGCTCGCATCCCTTTCCGCCCGTTTGCTCTCTACCAGACATGAACAAGCTATCAGCCCCTGACTGACGACCCCATACCCTTTTCTCTAAGAAAGACAACTTTGCATGACAAGTGGACTGCATTATCATTTAGTTTTGACCCGTTCCGCCTGCCTGGCAGTTTACTTCTTCAAGTGTGCTGACCTGTCTCAGCCGAGACCCGCTTAATTTTCCCAAAGCTCATTCTGTCTCTCATTCTCCACTCACTACATATACAGATGCAAGCCGCGGTACCCATAAGCAAAAGGGTAATCCAAGATCTAGACCAGAGCTCCCTCGACCCAAATGCGCATACGGTCTGATATATCCGGAGGAGACGGTCCACTCGCAATGGAATGCTTGATGCAGACTGTTTCCGAAATCGTTCAACACAGATCGACTGAGTATATATATTTATATGGAACACCTTACCCAGCGCTGGAATGACGGCGATTATATACAAGGATGGAGATCATGATGATGTGAAATTTTCCAAAGGTCGTCACTGGTGATAGTTTCCTTGGGGTCCAAAGATCCGCTGCCGCTTCTCCGGGGGACCCTCTGGACGTTGGATGCCGTCGGACAGCCGTGAATGGTGATGGGATGGCCCGCCCATAGTGGGCATCATATGGCTTTGGTATTGCTGCGGCTTCTGACTTCCACCCGGGGTTAAAGCCATCTGCGAGCCGCCCCCTGCGCCCAAATATCCTTGGTCTTGACCTATTACAGGGGAAGCCTGTGGCATCTGGCTGGGGGAGTTCCAGGATGTGCTAGTGGCCGGCGACTGTACCGGTGTGGTCTCGAACTTGTTTACCCCTGTAGATGATGTCGCGGAGAGGGGCATGGCCATCCCTTGATTCTGGTACGCACTCGGCGTTGGGGCGGGCGCCGAGCCGCCGTTCGGATACATCGTGTCCATCATATTCTCCTGAGGAGGGTTTCGAAGGAACTGGGCCAGGTGTTTCCTGATCTTGCCGATCATCCCCTCCTTGGTAAATGGCTTGGCCAGCACATCTCGCATACCTGGCAACCGGTCAGTATACATTGGGCCATAGAGTCGGGGGGTTCCACATACCCCAGTGGAAATACATCTCGAGATCCTGCTGGTTGATATTGGATGTCATGGCGATGATTGGTACATTTGGCATCACCTCCCGGATCATAGCAGTGGCCGACACGCCATCCAGCTGTGGCATGACGATGTCCATGAAGATCAGGTCGTAATAATTGGGTTTCTGATTGACTTTGTTGACAGCCTCGATACCATCGCGCTACATCAGGCGTTAGCAACTTATTGCGGTAGCAGCATCTCTAGAGCCGGACTACATACCGCAACCTCGACTCCACAGTCGTACTGGGCGAGAAATTTGGATCCGATTCGGGAACAAGTCTTGTCGTCTTCTACAAGTAGGATGACCGGTTTCTTCATGCCCCATGGGCTGCCGGCTTGCGAAGCAGCCCCTGGCGGGGTCTGCGTGTGCATGGGAGCTGTGGCGACCTCGGGACCTGCGCCCATGGACTGTTCCTGCACCGGCCTGTTGTAAGGGATGTTGCCCATATGCTCGGCCGCAAACGGGTCAATCCCGATGTTCTGGCCCACCGGATAGACAACATGTCGCATATCGTTCAGGGCGTCGTGCATGAACGGATTGAAGCCATTCGCCCCAGGTGGTCCCATCATGGAGGATGACGTTGCCGACTCCGGGGAGGCACCGGGCTGGTGAGCGTAGGCGACCGACATCCGCTTAAGGTCCTGGTCCGCGCTGTGTTCTACGGGCAGGCTGTTCAATATTTCCCGAGCCCGGCGCAACTCCACAGCCGCCTCCTGGGTCCCGTCAGAGAGATAGCTTCCGTTGTTGGTTGCGTTATAAACGGGGGCCGAGTGGCTGGCTTGATTTGATGACCCCGAGTTCCTACTTTCCCTTCTGTCCTGTTCCATCTTGCTGAGATGGTTGATCAACTCATTGTGGACCTGCTTCTGTGCGCCGATTAACCTCTGGAGATGAAGTATCTCTTCGGCGAACACCCTATTCGCATTGACGAGCTCGCTATACGATTCCTGCAGTTGCTGGACCTGATGCTGGGTAGCAGCAAGCGTCTCGCCTAGAACGATGACCTGCTGGTTGGTGGCAGCTGTTTGCTGGTCGTCGGCAACCTGTGGCTTTCTCGGAGCTGGTGCTTTCCTCCTGATGTTATCAAGATTGTCCTTCCTGTCGGCCCGAAATTCAGGATGCCTGAACTCCCATGCCTGCACCCGGTGTTAGTAACAACGGTTACGCTAGCCATGTCGCGGTCTGAGCCAAGCATTACCGATGATCCATATGGCGATTGCCCATTCTCCTCGTTGTGCCGAACCTTGTGGAAGTCGTATTTGTTGAGCTGACGGACGAAACTCGCGAAGTTACTATGCTTAAAGTGTTTGGGGAGAATCGTCTTGGTAAACTTCTCGTTCTAAACCGAAAACAGCAACAGTCAGTCAATATTGGACGCGCATAAGTGACTGGGTTATCCCAGTGAAGCGAAGACGAAAGCCAGGGGGCGTTAACTTACTTCAAGGACAACAAAGCTGTCACCTTGGTCACCCCATCTGACTACTTCACTATACTGGGGATCTTCCAGCATCCTGCGACGCGGACCATCTGTTAGTATTTGCGACGCAGCAATCCCGATGCGACGATATTTATAGGATATACATAGGAAAAGGCTCATCCACGGTTGAGAAGGGGGTAACTATGCCGGGAGGGGGGAGGATATATTCACTTGTATAGTTTGCGGACCTGAAGCCAGGCAAGCAGCCACCGTTAGCAACATTACAATAAGAATAACAACAGGGTTTTGATGATGCACCCATCCGCAACAAAGAGCGTAGACGGCAGCGGCCCGAGTCTCGTCTCGGGTATGTAAAATCAATCAACCAATACAGCTACGTAGATCGAATACTCACAAAGTCGCTGGAATTATTGCCAGCACCTTGGGCCGCAGTGCCCGATTCCCCCTCAGGGGGCATCTTGGGAAATGACTTGGGGGCAGATTTATGCCCCAAATATAGCGACTACGACTGTTGAAGGCCGAAAGGACAATGATTCGGCTGCGTGCAAACCAGAGCTCGAATTGGGTGGTGTAATCGCGAATGCGACGTCGGGTCGGACAGCTCCCAGGTGGGAAAGATAGATGGCGTTACAAGTGGCGAAACAAAATCGGCAAGAAATCTGATCTGGTTAAGTTAGAGCTTAGGCAGGAGCTCGAAGAAACGGTGAGGTCGGGTTACGGTTGCGCTCGTTCGGTAATCCGGCTTGATAGTGTCGTATCGTGGGATCGCGTCTATCGGGGTCGGGTTGCCCTCCCAAAACCAGATAAAAGGTACGGCACGACACTGATGCGACTCCAACTCACACACACACTCTCTCTCTCTCTGTGGGCTTCTAGATGGCCTTAACTTCTTGTCGAGCGAGAGCACGCGCAGGATAAACACGTGCGCAAATTGGTAAAGAAAATAATTAATTGAGCGCTGCACAAAGAGGTGCTGGTGACTGCAAAGGACTCGCTGTTCTGACCGTTGACGTAGGCGACACGAGCGAGAAGAGATAATGGCCCGACCGCTGCCTCGGCTGGGAATTGACTTTTTTGAGCAACGTTTGATCTGGAGATCCAGCGAGGCGGTGTCCGCCTTAAGAGGGTTTAGCCTGTGTCGCTCAGCATCGAATTGAAATCGACCCCGGGATTTATTTAACGTTAAAAGCTTCGGTCTTCGGGATCACCGTTGGAAACTCGAATATGCATGTAGTCGAAGTTGTAGCTATCAAGGACAGAACTAGGTAGTACGTACGACCCCTAGATGTAAACCGGATAATAACAGTATAGTAAGTTCGGAAGAGAAAAAGAGAGGGTGAAGCTCAACCAAAACCGCGTCAGGACTGGTGGGGACCCGGACCCGAACCTGGTTTTTTAACAAGGACAACGACAGGATGGGATGGCCGGATGGTCAGAAGGGGCAGGGAGGGTGGGAAAAAAAGAGGATTTCATCTCTTGATCAGCCCTGGGTGGAAATCCTGGAAACAGAACCGGGACTAGCGCGAAGTGCCACCCACCTGCACTTCCTGTCGTGTTGAATTTAGTGTACCTTAGGCATTCTGCCACTTAATGTTAACTTTGTACATAGTAGGGTGTTATGTAGATTTGTCTTCGTATATGGATTCTGGACGGATGGGCGGATGGATGGAGATATGTACCTCTCAAGCGATAACTAGAAAAAAGTCTATCCGGACGTGAAAGAGGATAGGAGAGAGGAGTACAGGAGCCAAGAGGGCGGGCACGCACGGGGAGGGAAAGACATCAGAGGAAGGGGGGAGAGGAGCGAGGGAGGAGGGGTGGATGATATCGTTGTTGTGTGCTTCGATTCCACCTCATGCCATCAGTGACATCAAATTTACTACTACATACATAAGTCCCTATATTTCATTTTTCACGTTCACGCATTTCTTCCAATAAAAGGATAGATGCGGTCAAATGAGCGATGGGGATGCAGCAGGGTCAGCCAGCATCCATCAAGCCTGCTGCTACTTTCTCTGGGTAATCTGGTATATGATCTGGCAAGCCGTGTATGCTAGCAGCATGCTGGAGCTATTACCGGCTTAGGAACCATGGGAACATATATATATGTGAATAGCGTGCCTGTCACCCGTACTACTACTCCCTTCACACATTCCAATCTATAACTAGGTGTGGGAACACGTTGATATCGCGCCGAAATCTTTTAAAAAAGAAGAGAAGAAAGCAAGCAAGCCGGTGAGCGCTGAGAAGGGAACCAATGCCACATACCACCAGCAGATGCATACCTACATACATGTACTGTATCTGCTGGGGCAGCCGAAGTGGGCCTATGGTGGGAATCGCTGACGGCATTGGACAGGATTGGGTTACCAAGGACATGGTGGGGGCTGAGAAAAGACCCCTTCTTTGCTTCCTCTTCCGGTCAAGCGCGGCGCATGGGGTCGAGGGAAATCTGGTATTTTCGTGCTCCAGCTCATTCCTGATTTGAAACAAAAGGTACCTCCAGGCCGATGGGCTAACAGAAGTCTCTTATGTGGGAGCCGACATTCAAACAGAGCACCTTTATGAAGGCATCAGGCGTGTGTTGCTTCTCCTCGCCCGAAGAAGTCGCGGGGAAATGCTTCCCCCCAAACAGGGGCTCTCTCTCCTATGGCCCGAGCCGACGACCCGCCTCCACTGCGTCCAGCTTGTCAGTCGGCTTCTGTTACGGCTACGGCTACGGCTCTAGCTAGGACTCCCGCGACTGCGACTAATCCTATTGAACTAACTAATCCCATCGCAGCTGATCCCGTTGACACAAATAGGATCCTTAATATTTTGTTATTATACACCTACACCACGCTCTCTCTCTGCTGCGAGTGACGCTGCCCTCTTGCATGCCGTGTCTCGGATGGCTCTGCACATGCTCGACATTGTCCTGCAGCTACTCTCACATGCGCTCGACCGTTGCATGAGGCAGCACAAATGGAGGGAGTATCGTGCGATTTCTAGAAGGCTGCGTAATACTTCATAGGCATTCTGTACTTCCAGCGAGATATTCATACATTGCGGTGTCCAACCCTTTTGGGGTCTATGCAGCGGCGACAGCAGTATCGTTGCTGGAATGGTGTCCATATACCCTCGTCTCGGCCCGCCGTCTTCTTTTTCCCTTCGTCCTTACATGTGACCAAGCTACCGTGACCCGCGAACCGGCCCGTGGGATAAATACTCGGACAAGACCACAAACGAGACTGTTGTCGCTTTTCGGTACGCTACCCGCCTTCTTATGCCTTATGCATAACTACGTATTAGGGGTAAGTGAATGATCCTTGCTCGTCCTTCCCGCTGAGAAGGCTTATCCATAAGCCCCAATGTCAGACCATCTCAACCGCTAAAGAACGGCAAAACAATCGATAACTGGGCCAACTATACTGAAATCAGTATGCCGAATGCGACGGCGCGGTACCTTACAGGCACCATGTTATTCGGCCTCATACCACCCTCATACCAAGTACTACAAGTCGCAGGGGTATATTTAGTTGGCTAGGGCCCACCGGCCCCGCTATACAGCCAGGTAGAATCACATACAAATTTGTATGGGCATGAACACTGCAGCACGTTCTGCCGACACTTACCGCTATCGCAGCCTGCCAATCTTTGAAAATTATCGATCCTGAACGAAGCGGACGGGGTAGCACACCATACAACTTTCTATACACGTCTACATTCTAGCCCTATACGGCATATAGCGGCGTAGTAGAGATATCTGACTAAAAATATCCCTGTGACTTGTGTTGTCGGGGCAAAAAGTCCCGGTCGTCCCTCATCCAATCATGGCTCAGTCAACCCCTTCCTAATTGCTGGGACAAGGATCCCACGGCTGAACTTCCGAGGGAACATAGTCACAATGTGGGGTGACGATACTCGAGACGAGATTCAAAGTGTCGTCCCTCATTTGTTCAAGTGATGCTGTAAAAGGAACTGTACCAAGTTGTCGATTAGCGTGGTTACGCTTTCTAGTGAGCAAATGAAGGCCAGCCTTACCGTGCTCCGCATTGCAAAGCTATAATGGTTATCTTCTAGCGATACCTGAGGAGAAATGAGGAACTGTCATCGCCATCCCTCTTGGTAGCCCTGACCTTACCACCCGAGACCCCGAGACTTGTCCATCAACACGTTCTACCCAGGAACGTGCCTGGGTAGGCTGCATGTCCAGCGTCGTCCCGCAGGAACGTCAAGAGCATCATCGCTTACCAGCGTACCATTCGGATTGAGGTCGCTAAGAAGTAGGACAGCGACATACGTACATGTCTTCTGCGGTGATAAGAACTCCTACCTAGGGCAACCCACCTTAAGGCTCCCCGGTTGGAGTGGTGTTGATTGACGAAGCGCGGTGCACCGCGTTCTCCATAAAGTATATGATGAAGATGATGATAACTTCTGCTTCTTTCTTCAACACTACGAACGTCTAAGCACAATATCTCGCTACAACGGATATTGAGGCTCGGAAATAATTGAACACTAACCAATGCGGATCCAGATGCTCCATTCACTTTCAACCACATGATCTGCCAATTTCCCCATTGGTATCTCTGGAATCATTTCCGAGTTCCAGCTCTAAATTACGAAGTAAATTGTATAAATTCGACCTTAAGAAATGCTGTGGCAGGCATCACAAAAGAACCTTGTGTTTAAAGGAAAGTACCAATCCAACACTGCATTCGGGAAAACAGAATTCGTGCTGCCTCCTATTACCAGCTCAACTACTTCGCGTAGGCGAATTCCCGTTTTCGGAAGTTTTGTGGCCGTGCCGACGGATAGCGTAGCTCAAGGGGCAATGGCATTTTTCTGCCACATCGGCCTCCTTGCCTTCAATGCAAGGTCGAAGACATGGATCAAGCGCCCTTGTTTTGCGCCGCTCGACCTCAGCGGACGGCTGCTGGCGCAAAGACCAGACAATAGTTTTCAAGGAGTGGCCGGCGGCTTGGGCTTGCGCAGGGGAGCTATTAAGGTTATCTGTCAGGGCATTCTGGCCGGGGCGCCCGAGGCCGTCCGGTAGATCTATTGATGAGTGTTCAGATAGCGGTGAAGTCCGAGAAACCGCCCCCGTGTACGTTATTAGGCGAGGAAGGGCTTTGACGTCTCAACAACCGCGCAGCCACACCGCAGAATGAACCCTTCCTTGTCTTACCACGGGGACTTCGCGTTGGAAATTGCACGTGCATCGACTGGTCTGGCCACTCGCAGACCAGAACCAGCCAAACCCCGCGCTCGGAATCCGTTTCTGTCATCTGCATGTGTTACAGGATCTCATCTAATCTGATCGGTCGGGGGGAACTGGTGATCCACATGTTCCGAAGCTGGGACGTTTCTCGCGGATCCCAAAATAACCCAACCCCAGGTAAGTATTTATTACTATCCCATTCAGCGCCGACTGGCTACATGACACCACATATAGCCAAAATCTGAAAAGCACGCCATCCCAGAGGAGCTTCGAACCCCGCCAACAAAACAGCTCATGCAAGCGGGTCAGCCTCCCGGTTCGTCATTTTCCACCCCAAGGCGCGCCGGAACGAGAGTCCACGTCCCCCCTACAGAGCCTAGCGGGCGTCGGACTTTATCGCCGGATCTTGGGGCTAATGCCGCCAAGCATTCCCTTCTGGCGATGACGATATATTCGCAATGTGGCTCTCTCAGCAACCAAAGACGGGTTGCGGAACAGTCGATAGAGGCCCTCCGTCGCCGCTTGTAGTAGGCATATCCTCACGGTTGTGCGAAGCGTCTCCTTTCGCCAGCGGTGACGGGGTCACCACCTTGGCGTCGCGTTGACGCTGTGCTAGTCTCCTTTTGATGGCTTTTGGTTTAGCCGCGCCGCGGCGCGCGTCTCGCGACCGCTTCGCTTACCCGCATATGGGACGAGGGCGAATGGATGGGCGCTTCAACGTGAGCACGACCGCGCCCCGCAGCTAAACGAACTGCGCCATAACCGGCTTTCCCGAATGCCCTGATCGGAAAAGGGGCATCTGAGATGTTGAGTCGTCGGCCGTCTCTTCCGGGAGAGATGGTCATGGTATGCATCTTGGGGGGGCGTGTCCTCCCATAGGCAATGAGTCTCCTAGGACAAACTATAGCAGTAGATTCTCGCCTCGAGCCTTAGGCAGACCCCCGCGATCTGCGGGCCAGTCTTAATCTCGTTGGCGTATCTTGACATTGATTATCGTACCCCCTGGCCTCCCAGATCTCAGTCACTGGCCATTCACCGGGCCCCAGTCCCCGTCCGGCCGTCCCGATCATTACCCCAATATCTGCCCGGATAGAATACTCCCCTCCCCTGACATCCCCGGTCCTCGCTGGCATACCCTAGCTATTGTTAGTCGCTCACATCGAAGTCGAAGACACCTAGTTTCATCCCTACTACTCCTTAGAGAAGCTCTTATGGATGCTCATTGTCAGAATCCATTCGTGTGCAAATGAGGCAACGTGACGCATTCCATGCGTTTCCTAGCTCATCCCATTCGAACGACCCTGTTCTGCCACGAATTGCTTAGTATCGCGTACTTCACCCTTCCGGGGCTCAGTACCGGATGCTCCTCCAACTTCAAGGAAGACCTGCCGGCCCCCACCGTATCCCCTTTCTACCCGTCCCCGGTGGGAGAGGACTCGGTCGTCCTCTTCTCCCGCCTGACCCGGATCGCTGTCGATCACCATCCCCCCTCCCCGACCGTCGTTGGCAGTCGGCGCTGATTGTGGTCACTGCTCGGCCTCTGCATCGGGCTGTCCCGCCTGCCACATGGTCCATACACGCGCCGTTAGCACTTACGACCGATCCCTCCCGAGGCCGGTTGGTCGGCTTGCGGACTTCTTTGACCTGGATCTGCTGCAACAGGGAGCCGATCCGGTCATGCAACTTGCGGCGATGTTTGAAGACGGGCTCCGGGCCAGCTTCGTCAAGCGACGTGACTTGTCATTGCTCCTGTCCGTCGCGTGCATGGCCGGCCCGGAAGTGACACGCACGTTTCGATCGCGAGTACAGTGGATGATGTGGTACGTACGAACTCACTACGAATCCCCGCAACAATGCGCGGAAAAAACTCCCGCACCGTGTGTCGGTAGACTAATTATATAGAGTCCGCCGGTAATTGCTCGTCGCCGGGCTAGTCTAGTTGTCCCGTCGGAATAGGGGCTGAAATAGGGGCGGTAACTAACTAGACGCCCATACCGCTGGGTATAATAACTATAGTTATGTACTATAATCCCCAAGCCTCCAGGGCCGATCATTTAGTGTAGAATCTGGCGGGTATTCACCTACTTTTGATAGTCATTGTAGTGCCGCCCTTAGCATATCGTCTATAAGCGGATAATCATATAGGTTTCATAGCCCAACAACTCTTGCGAACCCCTAGCCATGAGCCAACCCGCTTGGGTTTGACGCTTTAAGCAAAATATATCACCATTCCTTCAGGGAGCGGTTCTCAACCCTGTCGAGTGAGGTATTATTAGCTAGGGATTGATTTACACAAACCACCATCGGGACCGTATCTTAACCGCAGCTATCGTTCTTTCTAATCATTTGTTTCCGTACTGTCTCTCTACCCACGCCTTTTGCAAACTCATCACTTTACACTCAGAAGGACATCTGTACGCTACCCTTAGAAGCTTTCTTTCTTCATATATTAAATGGATTCCATATCACATACTCCACAATTTGACGGGCCAAGCGAACAGAAAATTGCTCATAGCCTTCCCTTCCACCGCTACCTTCAGGTCTTTCCGGCAAAAGGGTAGCGATACGCGCCCGCCAGTGGGCCCAGCGGATCGCGTTCCTCCGGAGCCGGCACTTCATCCTGCCCCAGCGGCTCATCACGCCCGGGGACCCCGACCTTGCCGTCGAGCCGGTCCATCGTGGCGCGCGAAGCCCGGCGCGCTGGCGAAGAGCTCGACGTACCGCGCCGAGATCTTGTTCTGTACGCCCCGGACGAAGGCGTAATCGTGCATGAAGCGTGCGACGAGGGAGTGATTCTCTGGCGGCCGACAGTTACTGTCATGGTGGCAGCAGCGAGCGATGTAGTCGAGCGGGGGGGTGGACGCGTCGCAGCCGCAGCTCGCCGTTCCGAAACGCTTCCATGGCCGCGTTGAAGACCCTGTGCAGCCGGTACTTTCTCCGCCGTAATGGCGAGATTCAGTAGCGCGCTTTGGCTTTCCTCCGTATTGCGGGCAACTTGTTCCGGGATGCACGGAGGAACGGTGCTTGACCCTTCGACTGCGCTGTTCTCCTCGGACTCGTCGCCGGCGGTAGCTGTAATGGTGGGATCGGATTGGCTAGCCCCTGCGTTGTGGTGGTCGCCGTGAGGTATTGCGGGCTTGATAGTGGGCCGGAAGTGAGCGAGGCTTCGGGAACTGAAGAGCCTCTTCAAGAAGGGAACTCTCCAGATTCAAGTTTGGCCTTGAGTAAAGTGGGATTTGATCAAACCGCGTCTTAGCGAGACGGAATGGGCAACAAAGGTTGATGATCGGTGGAATATGGCTACGCGAGAGCCTCTTGATTTTCGTCCAGGAGATGGCCAAACATCCGTTATCCTGAAACCATGCTCCGGGGATGATTAGAAATCAGTTCACACCAAGGCCCTGTCGTCTGGGCTAAGTCGTAAACGGCCTATACGGAGAAAATATTATAGTAGTACTAACATTCCTAACGGCCTTCGAATGCAAGATACCGGGCGCCACCTCCAAGATTTATCGCCCGGCTGTACGGCAAACCAACGGACAAATTGAAAAAAAAAAAAAAAAAAAAAAAAAAAAAAAAAAAAATTCTGCGCCATCGATCGTCCTGGTATGAGAAAATCCTGTCGGGTCACAACACACAACTCATTGAGATAAGTATGTTGCAAAGGGATAGGGTGGCTATTCTTTGCTCTTTTAAGTTGCCCTATTTTGTGAGATAAAAAAGGGGAGCTCTTCCTTGCAGAATCTCTGGTAGAGTTTAATTAGACAACGTGACTTAGTATTTTATCGAAATAATTTTCATCTTTAACCGCTTTCAATTAACCATATTAATTAAAACCGAAGTTTCCTGTTATAATATAAAAATAATTTACGATTTCTAGTTAATAAACAAAAAGAATAAAGTCTAAATTAAATTTATGCGGACGTATAGGCTCTGCAAAGCATGGAACAAGCATATTATGGTCCCTAAGTAGGCCGTCGTAATTTATAGGTAATATTCGGAATAGGGACCATAAATCTTGCTTTAAGCGATAGATGTTGCAGTTGTTTAGTGAGCGGTTCTTGTGCTTCTTCCCTATCTCATTTCTGGGTTGGCTGTTGTTTTTACCGCCTCAAGCACTGGCAAGGGCCTTCCCTTCCCGATCTGAAAGGATCCGCCTTGTGAAGAAGATGGTCGATAGAAGGTGGTGCCAAAAGAGCACAAACCAGACAATGCCGATGCAGGCAGTACCGGCGAGTACAGCGGCGATCGACATCAGGGCGATGCCGTAGCTCATGTTCTGGAATGGCATATCCTCGCCCAACTGGGGAGTGGCCAGTGCGACCTGCATAGCGGATAGCATGACGCTGATGTAGACGAAGACGGCCAGCAGCCACGAGAAGTTGCGCTCGAAGAAATCCTGGTACCACGTCGAGGTTGTGATGTACTGGTTAAAGAAGTTGTCCCACGACCACATGGATGGCAGGTAGCGCGTCAACGAGTTGAGGCGCGACAGCCGCAGCTCACCGTACTGGTAGCGGCGGCCTACCTGCGCGAGCGTATCTGTCTCGACATTATGCAGGAAGTCTGCCATCAGGGCCGTCCATGCGGGCCACTCCACGGACGGGGGGATAAGGCCAGCCTGTTGGGCCAGGGCAAAGTCGCTCTGGTGGCCGACTAGCCAGGAGTAGCTTAGCAGCAGGCCAGTTGCGTTCTTATGCAGTAGCTCGTCGTCGCAGAGGTTCTCGACCCAGAAGGCGTGGCAGAGCAGGTACTCAGGCAAAGGCTTGAGCAGAATACGCGTCTTATGCCAGACTAAGTGCTCATCCGGGCGCTCCGTCAGGTAGATGTCTCTGTTCATTATCTTCTGGCGGCAGAGCGGGCGGCACGGGATGGGAAGCCCGGCCAGCCACAGGTAGCCATGCAGCAGATCCAGCTTGGGCGTGAGCAACTCGGCGGCTAGAAAGCGCCGCATCTCCGTGCGCGGGAAGATAACATGCTCGGTACGGTCGGCGCGGATGGCCACGGGGAGCACGAGCTGTGATCGGTCGACCACGGCTTTGTCTGCTGCGAATGGCGGCTGAAGCGCTAGCACTTCGGCCTTGCCTATTGTAGTCTACATGCCCATTAGCACCGATGCTTGGCGGGAAATCGACGAGGGGGGCATCAACCTACACCATCCATGGGAGCCACACTTGACGAGTCACCTACCTAAATGATATAGACAAACGGCGGTTATATGAGACGTTACACAATGGAAATACCTTCAACTGAACAAAAACTGGACAAGATTCCCGAACGGAAATTTTATTCGCGCTTTGTTACAGCCTAGGTCATGCACCCGCCACGTCACATGCCTACCGTACAATTGAGAACAGCGTTGTAAAATCTCGCCCGATTTGCTGGGTTGTTCACTGCTCAATGCGGATTATTAATAAAGGATATATCCACTAATCATGTTGCGGTCCGCGCCGATATGGAGGCTCAGAGAGCTGGCAATTCCAGAACATTTCCACCACCCCGCCCTGGTAGAGAGATCTGCCCCGCCAAGGCGGGTCTCTTATAACTCAATCAAGGTAGATGTAGCTACGGAAGGTGCTAGGGGAAAAGCCGAGAATCACAGAGAGCGTGACAGAGAGAGCTACAATAAAGCGAATTACAGAGGGAGATAAGAGAGATCAGAAATAGAGGGGTCAAAACCAGAGCTAAACAAAGTAAGAGAGCCACAGAAAGAATCGGAGGAGTTAAATGGAGTAATTAGAGAATTATGAGGAGAACGACTGTTAAGGGAGCATGACCTAACCCTGAGACCTCCTTAATCCTGAGGCTCCCACCCTGGAGATAATTGTGGTGGTGCTGTTACGGCTTATTGAGTATATTCTTTTAATAGAAAGGCGTGGTACCGCCTTTTTCGACCTACGGGGTGTGGGTCTATACGGACCACCGCAGATCTTTTAGCTAGATCAGGATAGGTGGATAACCTTAATTTTCACTTCAACCCTTCCATTTTGTATGCGTTTTTTAAGTTTTTTAATGAAGCCTTTTATTCAGAACTTATTCGCCCAATTTTATGATGTTACTACTTACCTTAACAGAAATCGAAACTGTTGTAATTGATTTAACTTGTTAGCCCTTACCTTTTTTGTACCCTTAATAAAAACTTTCGTATATAATTTGTATATTAACAGATTCCTGTACCGTACAGATTTACAATTTTAAGGTTTTTAGGGAAAACGAAAGCTTTTAGGGACCCCGGATTAGATGTTGTAATAGCTGTTAAAGCTGTATCTTCGTCGGGATTAGCGTAATTAACGGTTTTAAAGGGTAATAATTATTCCTATTATTTCTGTTACTTTTAATCCTATGCTTTTAACCTTTAAATCAACTTATTTTTGTTGTTATTAATATGTAACTCGCGATCCTTATATATTCGTACTAAATCCTTTTTTAATATACGATAATATTTAAAAATTTTCGGTATATTTTCTTTAACGGTAATAAACTGTAATAACTAATTAAGCTTTTCTTTAATAACTTTGTGCGATTCGGTATAACCGTTATCCCAAGTAAAAATCCTTTACCTTATAAAGTTAATTAATTCTGTATTAACGTCCTTAATTTTCACTTTAAAGTTTTCCGAACCGTTAAAGTTAATCGTAATCCCGTTATATATAAAGAACCGCCGTATTAACTTTTTCCTTTCCGTCGATTTAAAACGTTCCTAAATACGGCCGACGATTATCGTAAATATAATTCTTCGTTAGTTAATAATCTACTTTTTAAAAAGCTTACCACCTTTTTCAAGTTTCTTAAAATACTTTTCTGCTTTTTTTTTTAAATAAACCTTAAAAAACCTATTTACCGTTATATCTAGTAACTGGAAATAACTGGTAAACCCAGGTAGAATTAGCGCTATAAGGACTAGGTTATTATTAAAAAAATCCTTAATCCTATCGGTCTTATGGAAAAAAACTACATCCATTATTAATAGAGCTTTATTATCAAAATATCCTTTAACGTTTTTAATATATAAAAAAATTCCTCGTTCAGCTATTTATAAAACAACTCCTTATTATAATAAACCGTATCGTTAAATAATACGTTAACCCCCAGGTAGTAATAAAACTTTTCAATATTATATATTATTCCTTTACCGTAAAAAATAAAGATTAACTTAAAAGGAATTCCATTATTTCCATTAATAGCTAATATAACTATTACCTACCTTTTACCTTAACCATTTCGATTATTCCGCCTATTAACTATACGTACGCCCTTAAAATCATATATATATCCTTTAATAAATTCGAAAAAAAAGGAATTTCGTCAAGATTAAAAATAAGTTCAAAGGTAAAACGGCATATAAATTTAGCTTTAAAATACTTAAAAAACGATAATTATAAAGCTAAATTTAGGGAATTACTTTTACGGTTATTACGCCTAATAAATTATACGAAGAAATTAATAATTTAAGTTACTTCCTCGGGTTTTTTTGTAATAATTTTCGTAATCCTTTACCGAATAATCCTTTAACGTATAAGGAAATTATAAAACTATCCTAACGAAAAAGCAAATACGTTACTGCAATCGGGATTTAATTATACAAAAAAACGTTACGAAATACGCCGGAACCAATATTAAATAACTATTTTATTAACCTTGCAAACTTTAACGAAACGTTCCTATAAACCGTTTTTAACGCAAGCTATATAACTATATATCACTTCGGTTATTTCGAAAAATACTTATTTTTAATACGCTACCACTTAAATATATTCGAAATACCTTCGATGTTAAAATAATTTCGAATTTCGTTAACCGTTAAACGACGGAAACTTTTAAAAAAATCGTTTTTTATTAAACTTTCTAAAGGTTTAAAATGCGGAAAATATTAATCCTAAACGTTTTTTACCATAGGGATTCGGTAATATATCAAAAACAATAAGATTTCAAGTTACCAACGTTTTAAATAATTTTGAATAGGTTGCAAAACGGACTTCGGGAACGTATAATTAAGTCGTTCTTCGAAAAAGGATTTCCGTTTCCGGCCTCAAATTTCACTTTTCCGCTTACGAATTATCGTTTTTGTTATTATTAGATTAATAACGACGTTAACAAATGGATTTTCCAAAATCGGGCTTTATTACTATAAGAAATAATTACCGCAATTACCGAAAATCACAGCTAATTTTTGATACCAAGTGTTGTTAAGCCTTATAAAGCTATTAACGTTGTTGGGAAATTGATCTGCGGTGGTCCGTGTAGACCCACACCCCGTAAGTCGAAAAAGGCGGTAGTAGATGCTTGGCTCCTTAGGTGTAGCTATATCTGCAACCCTGCTCTTCAGCGAAATGTAGAACAATCAGCCCTCCAAGTTAACGTACGCTAAAGACCCCCTTAATGCATACTGGTACGTCGCATTTCGAGTGTGCCCGACAGGCTATTCCCCCCTTATCCACGGCCTTAGACCGGATTCCGGCACATAGGGAGTCCGCCACGTTGTGGCTATGATGGTGTCGCCGAATGCACCTACTTTTCGGCTTCGCGGATGCCCAGTCTCGGCTAATAAAGCAGCCCTTGGTGAGACACTAAGCCTGGCCTTCGGCGGTGCCGCGCCGAACGATATACGCATCCATTCACTAGCTGCGACGTACGATCCATGAGAAATAACCCCTACCAAAACGGCAACGCTGGGTTTTGCGAAGTTGCTATCAGTCATTGAGACACAGCTCAAGAAGGGCGAATGGATGATCGAAGGCCGCGGCCTTGATGGACTACTCATCCTCGACACACACTTCCTCGGCTTGACTCCGCCAAATGACGTCGAGACTCAGAAGCACGACTTTGAGTGCGTCCCCCCGGTATTTTCCAGCCGCGATACTCTAACCTGACAGACAGTTGCGTAGCCATCTCGGGACTTGCCTCACATCCGTTTGGATCGTGGCAACCCAAGGGCAAGGAGAACAAAAGCTGGATGTGGATTAGGGACGGCTTACCGAAGGCTCTGCCAAATGTCAGGACACTTCTGTTCGGCTACGATACGACTTTGACCAAAAGCGATTTATTCCAGACGATTGCCGACATTTGCTTCATTCTTCATCGAGAATCTAAAGATCACGGGCTCTGCGTCATTGGCGATGAAGCCAATCGTGTTTTTAGCCGACAGTCTAGGTGGCATTGCTGTCGAGGCCCTTGTGACTTTGGCCAATTGTGGTGGCCGTGAGCGGCACATCCTGGACCATGTAGCCGGCAGGGTTCTGTTCGGTGTGCCATCTCGCGGCGTGGAGACACAGTCTCTTGTAACCATGGTCCGCGACCAACCTAATGAGAGTTTAGTGCACGATCTGGGATAAAAATCCGAATACTTACGATCTTTGGACGATCGATTCTCCGGTATTTCAATGCTCCGAGAAATAAAGCTCTTCTGGGCGTACGAGACCAGGACTTCGCCAACGGTTGCCGTGTGTGCCGAACCATCCTCGGAAAGTCCGGACTGACCTCCATAGGAGCAAGCCGACGGGTCCTTTGCTAGGAACGGACCTGAGAGGATCCTCTTGAATCAAGAGTCTGCAACCCGTGGCTTATACAGAATTCATCGGACGTCAATCCTTGCCATCAATGAGAATCACTCGGACGTGGTCAAATTCCGTCAAGGAGACCCCAACTGCCGAGTCGTCTTTGGGAAGTTAGGAGAGATCTGCGCGGCATATTTCGAGCGGGAGGTCATGGGCATGCTTGCCGGGCTAGGCCGTCCGCCAGGGCGCGCCAACATTGGCTTTAATCGAGGTCAGCTTGATGGAACTCTCAATAACGAAGAGTGGACCAAGGGTATGCTGCTTTCCCCTTCCTGAATGCTCAGCCCAACTGATAAGGCTGCAGACCTTATAAAGTCACTCAAGATACCAGAACGGGATGAGCGTCTGGCTATGATTGAAGAGAACTATCAGCACACATTCAACTGGATATTCGATGAGACGGCCACTCCCTTTGTAAAGTGGCTGCGCCGACAGGATAACCTCTTTTGGATTTACGGAATGCCGGGATCCGGAAAGTCGACTCTAATGAAATTCATTTACCGAGGTTCACACCACTCTCTTCGGGAACTCCTTCACGACCTTGTTGCTGGCCGTTATCATATTCAGGCCGCCTTCTTCTTTCACGATCGAGGGACCTTGCTTCAAAAGTCATTTGAAGGCTTGTTGAGGAGTATTCTGAGTCAAATCTTGGAGCAACAGAATGATTTCGTACGCTTTCTGGCACCTTTCCTAAGTAATAGGGACATGTCAACCCGGGGGAAAAGCGACAGGACTCTTAACGAGCTAGAAAGATGCCTCCACCTGATACTCAGCCAGGAAGAGATTGGCCTTGAGATAATTTTCTTGTTTGACGCCTTAGATGAATACACTGGACAGCCTGATTACATTTCAAACTTTCTCAAGCTCCTAGTCCGGAAGACAGCCAGATCTCGGAATAAGCTAAAGATCCTCTTCTCCAGGCGTCCGTGGGACACCTTTCTTTCAAGCTTTCAAGACACACCGTCGCTCCGGCTACACGACTACACGGAAGGCGACATCAGGGCCTTCTGCGGGTACTGTCGATAGGAAAGGCCCCAAAGAGGCGACACTCCTCCAGCCGCTTATTCCACGTATTTTGTCCCTTGCATAGGAGGTATTCCTTTGAGTTAAGCTTGCTCTCCAAGAACTCACTTCGGGAGCTCTCCAGGGGAAGCGGCTTGCAGAGCTGATGGAGACGTTACAAGGGATTCCGGCCAGTCTAGAGCAATATTATACCAGGATCATTGACCGCATACCAGACAGGCTCCGATGGGATGCATATGCTATATTCGAAGTGCCTTCTGCAATCAGTTACTTCCATGGCAATGAAGTTGATCTGCTCGAATCGGCATCGATACTTGCCTGTTCACTTTGCGAGACATACCAAGATGCTCGTAAAGCCGCAGCGAATGTCGAATGCGAACTTTTCCCTAAATCTGTTGCCAACGCGGTTGTGCGGAACATCTCTTTCATCCTCGATGGGGTGAATCCCATCCAAGACAAGAAGAAAAGTGTTCCCCGCAGGCTGAACACCAATGGTGCGGCCCTAGAAGCGCTAGAGAGCAGGATTCTCACGGCAACCGGTGGGCTGGTCGAAGTTCAACAATTGCCAGGCAGTCATCGTTCAGTGCGATATATACATCAGACGGTAAAAGAGCTTGTGAATCGCCCCGACTTCAAACGAGTCATTCTGGGTAGGAGAGCTAAGGAGACAAGTGAGAACAGACATAGCTTCTTTGCGAAATACCTACTGGTCAGGCACGACAAGAAAAGTGGTTTAGCCTGATTCTGCGCCGAAGCCACATCTGGCACAGCTAAGTTCCGCTTTATCAGTAGCATACCTAAGCACGCGTTTAAGAGTATCGACATAGGAGGGCAAACAGTAAAGAGTCGGGCTCTGATGGTTAAGTTGGCTACTCTACCAGAACGGCAGACGTACCAAAAGCTTACGGGCGTTATCAATGGCCCGTTGGAGTTTTCTGTCTGGGCGAGGCTCCGCCTTTACCTCGAAGAATCCTTGAGGCGAAATCCGGATGTGTTTAGGGGAACGGACGAAGATCTCATATCCGTGTGGTGGAAGGTACTGCGTGGGGACTTCGTCGGAAGGATATCGGAGAATGACGTGATTAGGCTTAGTGCTGTGGCCATCCAAAACGGCTACGAGCAGTTAAAACACGACTCCAGCTTCGGTAATGCCATGATAGCTTCGGAGGACGGACTAATGCCTCGTCAACTTTTGCCCTCGCTCCTTGTCGAGCACGGGCAGGATCCCGACGTCTGGCTCCCAAAGCTTGATAAGCTCGTCAAGATCTTCGGCTATACCCCCGTGAAAGCAATCCGTTTAGTGAATAGTAGGCTAATGAAGACTTTGCCGAGCACGGCGCGGATCCTAACGCTTTGGACAGTGTTGGTAATACCCCCTTGGACCATCTTCTTGGTGAGTTCTGCAAGCCAGAGGATGCCCGAATGAGGGACCTGCTTCGGCGTCGGCACCACGAGTTCTATGGGGATACGGATCAAAATTTCTGTAACGCAATCTGTCTTTTGGTGCAGTTTGGAGGGGTATCTAGGACCACACCTCGAGAAGTATGGGAGAGGTTCTTCAAGCATTTCATTGAGGCCAGGGGCTACGATCCTGGTCCGTTAAGGAAGTTTTAGGAAATAGCTAATATTTATGAGTTTGTATTACACATGAGCCACTATGGCTAGAGAATAATAACCACCTTCGTCATTACTAGGTATAGTAGTTGGTTAACCAGTCCAGCCGTTAACAGCACCGTGTATAATACTGTTTCCAACATTATAGGTTTTAAATATTTAAACTTAGAACATTGACTATCTTTTAGTGCTTCTTTAATTCTGGAAACGGAAGTGGATTTTGGTAGGCTTAGGTTCCGTGTCCGAATAAAGTGGGATATTGGCCAAAGTCTTGTAGTACGTTACCCAGACGTAATATTCTGGGTTTTCAGTTCCTTAATAGCCGCACGAATACAATAGAGGAGGAACCCACGCTTATCGATTGGTGAAGAATCTGTTAATCCAAGAAGCTGTTTTATATTGCCGAGAAAACAGATAGGTCACGAGGTTGAAGTACGTGAGAGGCGTGAGCAGACAAATAGAGGATATATATGTTGTTTTTGAAGCATTCGTACATAAACATCATCTGACGTATGACTGCCGTGGTCATCAAGGATTAAAACGCGTTTCTGGTTAGGGATTTCTGGTGTTGTCCGAGGGATGAAGACTCTTTGGAGCCACTGGAGGACTAGCCCAGAAGTCCACCCATTTTCACTTGCCGTGAAAGCCCGGCCAACTAAATTGACGTTGTTCGTCTTCTAGTTCGGGAAACTATTGCTCTCGTACGCTCTCGCCCCTAAATATTATAAGGGATCGAGGGCTCGGCCGGTTGCAGATATATACTCGATAATTGAGACCCAAGTTCGAATCTGTGGGCTCTTCACGTAAGTAAAACGCCTCTTAGAGGAACCAAGGACAAACCCATTAAGCCCGTACCGTTCTGCGATTCCGGTTTTGTCCATATTGTATCGATATTGAGGTGGGATATCGCGAATTCATTGGGCTACTTAGGCGGTGAAAGAATTGAGCAATATTTTTCAACCGAAGCACCATTTACGCGCTCAGTATCAAGCCTTTTCCCAAGGAGGGTCCTAACCTCTGGGTTACGGTGTTTAAAGCCGTCGAGCCAGTTTTTTTCCTAGAGGTATGATGTCTCCATTGGCTTGGAGGATGCGGATGACGAAGTGGACGACTTTTGCATGGGTTGTCCTGAGAGGCCTATCAGTGCTTAGTTTTGCGGGGCATAGGTCCCGTTATTTGTCGCTGTGCCCCGGCACTTCGGGCGAATGTGGGGCCCCTGCGGGGCGCCAAACAGGGTTCCATTTCAGGGGTCATAGTGGATTGCCACGAAGCCCAGGCTCACCCTTGGACTCTGCATGGCTATGTTAATTAACGTCGCTCACAAGAATTGTCGTGGCTGTTGCTGGCAAGTCAATATGTCATCCACCAGTATGCAATGCACGCGAGAGATGAGAGACGCTACCTGCGGCCGAGAAACCTCCCTTAAAAATCTATTTCATTCAAGGATCTACTTTGACGAGACAGAATCCTATAGGTCGCGGAGCACAACCAAGTGCTGGGATCAGACGTTTTGAACATAAACATCACGCCGTGATCTGCCTGAGATGGCGGTGGCTTGCGACCATCCCTCGCCATGTCCTATAAGTGAGCTGCTTTTGGAGCGGCGCAGCGTCTTGGCGAACAACGTGGTGCCATCAGCTCCCAGCCTGCCGTAGAGCATCGCCTCTTGTTTCCGCCCTCCACGATCGGAAATCTACCAATGGCCATTCTATCGTGAGGGGCTCATTCTTCCCAAATACAAGCACTTCGGCCCTTGAATCAATAGAAATAAGCTCCTCGCTCAATACGACAGCATACCAAGCCACTAGAGGCTGCACGTTGACGCACGACAAAACCGTTTCCCTGCCCGCGACTACCGAGACGAAGCGCGCACGGCCATGGACACCCCTACCCGGACGAAGAGGGACCGAGATCATGATCAGGCTCCTCTTCAAGATACCCATAAACGGAGGCGGTTGGTTGGCGACGATGGTAGTGGGAATTCGAGCGAAGTACCGGAAGACACACCAAGACGACTTTCGAACCATAACTACGTCGTGGGCTGGATCTGTGCACTTCACACCGAATACGTGGCCGCTCGAGAGTTTCTCGATGAAAGACACGATGGCCCCGAGGGCGTGTCACCTAACGACAATAACAGCTATACCCTAGGGAGGATAGGAAAACATAACGTCGTTATCGCTGTGCTTCCCTTTGGAGAATACGGTACCGACCCGGCTGCGAGTGTTGCGACCCACATGTTGCATAGCTTCCCGAACGTGAGAATCGGTCTCACGGTGGGCATTGGCGGGGGCGCACCGACAACGAAGCATGACATCCGCTTGGGCGATGTCGTGGTGAGCGCGCCGTGCAAGAACCACGGTGGCGTGTTCCAATATGACTACGGGAAGACGATCCAGGACCAAGCCTTCCGAGCCACGCGGTTTCTTAACCAGGTACCGACAGTCCTGCGCACGGCCCTAAACGATCTCAAGGCCATTTACGAAGCGGACGGGCATACCTTGCATGAAAGCGTCTCTGCCATTCTACGGAAAAAGCCGAGACTGGCTAAGACATTTCAGCGGCCGGGCGCGGACCAAGATAGGCTGTTCCGTGCTGATGTCGTCCATCCGCCAGACGATGACAGGTCTTGTGCCGAGGCTTGCGGCAACGACACATCGCGTCTTGTGGTTCGTTCGGACCGTGAGCCGCATGAGGACAATCCGGCCATTCACTACGGCCTTATCGCCTCTGCCAACCAGGTCATGAAAGACGCAGTGCTTCGAGATCGGCTCGCCAAAGAAGAAGAAGTCCTCTGCTTTGAGATGGAAGCCGCCGGGTTGGTAAACCACTTTCCTTGTCTTGTCATACGCGGCATATGCGACTATGCAGACTCGCATAAGAGCAAAGAATGGCAGGGATACGCGGCGATGACGGCGGCCGCGTATACGAAGGACCTACTATCGCGTATTCGTCCGACGAGGGTCGAAAACGAAAAAAGAATCTATGATTTGCTGGTCGAAGGTGAGTTTAAAGGGTCTTATATACAGAGAGCTGAAAATTAAGTTTTCCTAGCTACGCAGGTTACGAAAGAGCTAGCCACGGAGACAAGGGACAACATTAGGCATATTATCTCGGATAAGAGATCAGACGACATGCATAGGTGGTTGTCACCATCCAATCCGTCTGCGAACTATACCCGGGCGCTACACTTGCGTCATAAGGACTCGGGCCGGTGGCTCCTCGACAGCGAGAAGTATAGGTCGTGGAAGGAAAGACCGAACGCTTTTTTATGGTTAAACGGCAAGCCAGGCTGTGGCAAAACCATACTCAGTTCGGCGATAATCGAGGAACTTCATAGAACGAGCTCCCACTCCCAGACCCTACTATACTTTTACTTCGACTTTAGCGATACCGCGAAACAGTCCCTGGAGAACATGGCCCGTTCTTTACTCTGCCAGCTGTATTATCAGACGCCAGGCGTCCAGAACCTCCTTGATTCTCTCTACTCGTCCAATAACAATGGGAAGTCGCAACCCCGGGTCGACTCACTCTGTTCGACTCTCCGGGAGATGATCGATTCAGCTGATAACGTACGAATTGTCCTCGATGCGCTCGACGAGTGCTCAACCAGGAAGGAACTCCTTGATTGGATCAGAAGTCTTCACGACATGAATTCACATATGTGCCTCCTCACGACCAGCCGTCCGGAACAGGATATCGAGTCAAAGATTAGAGACTGGGCCCGCGCAGCGGACATCGTACCTCTGCAAAGCGGGCTGGTGCGCGAAGACATATGCCAGTTCATCCACGCAAGAGTGCACAACGATAATGCCCTGAGCCGATGGCAAGGGAAGCCAACGGTACAAGAAGAGATAGAATCAGCATTGCGAGACAAGGCTGATGGAATGTATGGAATACCTTGCCGCGTCTGACTTCCACCGCTAACAAATATAGGTTTCGCTGGGTTACGTGCCAGCTTGATGCGCTAGAAAATTGCTTAGATTATCGAGCACTACAGAAGGCGTTGCGAACACTACCAAGGACACTCGACGAAACATACGTCCGGATTCTCGAAAATATCCCACCAGACCACCTACCGTACACCAAACGAATACTGCAATTCTTGACGTTTTCCGAGCGCCCACTGCGCATAGACGAAGCCGTCGATGCGATTGCTGTGTCATTAACCGAGACGCCTAGGTTTGACGCAAGCAACAGGATGCCCATCCCAACAGAGATCTCACGTTATTGCTCAAGTCTCGTGGCCGTCGTCGAGAAAGAGGATGATGCTGGCGATATGACGACCGAAATCCAATTATCTCACTACTCCGTTAAAGAATGGCTAATATCGAATCGACTGGATCCAAACCTCTCCGAGGAGTTCCGAGAACCTAACGCCCGAGCGGTCCTCGCACAAATTTGCATCGCCTACCTGCTTGACCTTAGCCATGACCTGCCAGTACGGGAGATCACACGTCTCTTTCCATTCGCAAAGTATACAGCACGTTTCTGGGCTTATCATGCTGTGGTAGGTGAGACGGCTACCAGCGCCGTTACCGCCATGGCAATGGAGTTGTTCAATAGCCAAGTCGCATATCGGGGTACCTATAAGTTATACGACCCGGACGAAGTGTGGTCCGAGGAGAATGAAAGGCGACGGTCAAAGCCGCCACTGTACTTTGCAGCGTATCATGGATTGTACCAAGCTGCTCGACAACTACTTAACAAGGATACCGACGTAAACGCCCAGGGCGGATATTACGGCAGCGCCCTGCAAACTGCTTCGGTAAGGGGGTACGGCAAGATCATAAGGCTGCTCCTCGACGAGGGCGCCGACGTAAACGCCCAGGGCGGATATTACGGCAACGCCCTACAAGCTGCTTCGGTAAAGGGGGACGACAAAATCATAAGGTTGCTCCTTGACGAGGGCGCCGACGTAAACGCCCAAGGCGGACTTTTTAATAACGCCTTACAAGCTGCTTCGATAAAAAAGTTTAACAAAATCGTAAAACTGCTTCTTGACAAAGGCGCCGACGTAAACGCCCGGGGCGGATATTACGGTAACGCCCTGCAAGCTACTGTGATAAGGGGGTACGACGAAATCGTACAGCTACTTCTTGACGGGGGCGCCGACGTAAACGCCCGGGGTGGATATTACGCTAACGCCCTGCAGGCTGCTTTGGCAACGGGACACGACAAGATCGTGAGGCTGCTTCTTAACGGAGGTGCCAAAGTTTCGTAAGCGGGCGAGTTCAAGTTAAGCATTAAGGTTCCGCCCAACTCAAAAGCTGAAGACCAGGGCTAACGAAACGGCCGAGTGTCGGGCGGTAGGCAGAGACTGACGGATTTGGGAGAAGTTCAGGAATCCTGTGCGTTATCGGCTGGAGTCCGGTTTTGAAGCAATAGTCTTATACAAATGATGAAGCTGCGACCGAGAGTGACCAGGCACGACAATGCGGCCAAAGCAGCTTCGCGCGTTAATTAAACTCGATACCTGCTTGGGTGGCACATATTGCACCAGAGAATTCCGTCTTCAGATGAGTCTGTAAAGGATTTCCTCGAGGGAAATGGGCTTCGCGAATATGGCCCGACCTCGGGACCAAGTTTAAGGGGCGGAGCCACGAGAGACTCAAATGGTGCTGTCGCGAGTATATCAGTATCAATTATTCTCCTCGACTAGACCTTCCCAAACCTCTCTTAAAAGCACTACCGGAGAAGGCTGCAGCGCTCCGCCAGTCAGCAACCAAGGCGTTCCCATTCAGGCTCAGGCCAATAAAACCGGCGCACCCACCCATAAGCGCTAACATCGCACCTAAATACACTAAACCTTCATGACTTCACCCCCTTATAAATCAACGAAATCAATGGCGATGATATTATTTTTTACATCAATTTTGAAAAGCAGAAGCTGTTTATTATGGTAAAGTTTTCCCCTAATTTCTGCGATTTTTTGTAGTTGTTTTGCACATGGGTAAAGATGCATACTGATATTGTACGTCGGGACAAAGTTAAGGGGCTTACGAATTTAAAGAAGCTTTCGGGTGTACTAATAGGATAACTTTAAATCCATGCCCAAACAGTAGTATAATATACGGGATGGCGGAGGTTAACGTATAGCTTATTAAATTAACGCCCAAAGTTATCATGAACAACGTTTTTACAGCTTTAATTGCATTGTGTCGTATATTACCGTTGTTAACTCTTTGTTAATATGTAGATTATTAGATGGAAAAGAGGGTGGGGCGGGGTGGGTGCGCCGTTTTTTTCGTCCACCGCCTGCCATTCCTAGAGTACGCTACGCCGAGGGTACTGCACTATGCAGATATAGCGCAGGGTTTCGGTGTTAGCCAGGGAATTCATCCTGGGCTTCCCACGTGCGAATTGGGTGGCGCTTGGCAATCTCTTCGATAAACGCGAAATCCGCCATCACACACCGGATGTAGGCGTTCTGAGGGCTAGGCGCTCTTGGCAGTCAGAGAGGAGGGTGATTCATAGAATTACCCCCCTGGCGCGTTCCTGTACCTCGTAATCAACATAATAGAGTAGGGTATGGGATTGCGCGGGCTTGCGTGGCACGTCTGATAGGGATACCGTTTAACGTATCCGTAATCGCGTTCTGAAGGTCGCTCTCGGTATATTTAGGCATTGTAATAAATATAACACGTAGATACAACAAAAATTATCGTGAAAACGCGATTGGGGGTGGTGCAACGCGGTTAGAGTTGATGAAAGTGGTGGGAGTTTGTTGAATTGGTGAAGAAAGTGGTTGATTAGGGGGGGTTGGGACTTAAAGAGGCTTAAGGTAACGTAGAGGATAACATACGCCGCATGAGTCTCACAAATCAATAACGTACATAAAATCCCCGATCCCACCAATCACGGTTCTCTGACACCAAGGGGCTTGAATAGGAATTGTCCCATTACATTTCCTTGATAGCAACGCTTTCAAAGCCTGGTCTCGGAAACAGTGACGTCCTGAGCGTTTTGATGAAGCTCTGGTTTCTTAATGAGTTGTGCTATTTGCATATTAGTTTTTTGTATGGGAGCCATACATTACTTTTTTTATACCTGCTACCGACCCGCTATCATTTTAATTACCTTATAACACTTATTACTTACCTTTAAATAACTTAACAATATAACGGTTTTTAAAGGACTTTTATAACTGATTTTAATTTTTATTAATTATAAATAATAAAATTAAAAACTATTTAATTTTGCGATTTTTCATTACGAAAATACGTATAAGTAAAGTATAAGATATAGGAAAAGGATATAACTGCAAAAAGAAAAAAGGGGTTGCTTAAAATGTTTTAAATGGTTTAACCCTGTAACGTACCTTATAGCGCACCCTATAGCGCACCTTATAACGCACCTTATAACGTACCTTAGCGCACTTTATAACGCACCTTATAACGCACCTTATAACGCACCTTATAGCATACCAAATAGCACTTTGCTTAATAACGAAAAGAACGATTAATATTTTAACGCGTATATATCGTATAAGGACGATTATTATATGGTATTTATCGTTTTTATTAAGGCAATTAATTTATCGAAAAAGAAATATAATATTAAACGGGCCGTCAAAAATATGCCGGGCCGGTAGTAGGTGTAGAAAAAGTAATATGCAGCTTTTATTAAAAAACTAATGTGCGAATAGCACAACTCTTCTTAATAACCAGAGAAAAGGATAATTCTCGCGATACAATGACATCTGATCAGGTATTTAAAACTGAGAAAATATCCCTGGAGTTAGATTCTGGTGGCTTCGAACTATCTAGTGAGCTTATCAGCCCCCTTTTCGTGGTCTCCATCTGTACCCGCCGGATGTTTTGCCTCCAAGCTTGGGAAGAATGGCTCCCCTAGAGCTGCTGGTGGTCTCATGCCCCACTGCAGCGCTTCGAGCCGCTTTTGATCGGAGATCCGGGCATATGCATCTACTTAGTGCTTGGTGAAGTCTTCGGCCTGTTCTCTAGTGCGGAAATGCTTGTAGCAGTTCCACAAGAAGCCGTTCACCCTTAGCTTCGTCCCTTGGCTTGGTTAGGGTCAGAAAGAAGATATTCTGAGGTATTAGGAAATTATCATATCAGAAATTACAAGGTATATTTCTGTATGCCAACATTCCGTCTATAAGCCATGGCGTAATATGCTTCACATCTCATTTTAGGAGAAGTAGTCTTATTCTCCAATCCGATTCGAAAGCATAGTTAGTTCCGGTTTGGACGTACATCCATTTCTGAGCTCGTTCTAACGTATAAAAAGCTTGGTGCTTAGCACCGGGGAACTTGTTCACCCTTAAAACGGCGGTTCCCCTTATGTGTCACAACCCGATAGCGAAAGATCAGCGTGTACTGGCAGTCAGGAGGAGTACTATGACGAGTAAATGGTAGGGATTTCCAAGCAGTGGCCGTGGATAACAGCGTAGTACTCCTTACTCCTTAACGGTACCGTTTCTGTGTGAGAATGCGAATGCGCGGTTTACTCGATAGCTATTAAAAACGGCAAAGAGGTAGGGTGTTTAGTGAGCAACAGAGACTTATAAATCTCTTATATTTCTGCTATTATTAGACTGCCTGATTACTGCGTAAGGTCGTATACTAGGTTCATGTATCAACGGACTTCAATTGGGGCCAAACCTGGCGAGAGGCTGAGAAGTCTCACCAGCCAGACGCCTTAGCCACGATATATCCGGTGACAAAGTCGGCCACTTGATGGGAGCCTAATGCCTAGCGCTTAGGGGGCGCCAATCTGCTTTACTAGACAGATTCGCTAGGTCCCCCACAGTGCTATACGCGAACCATGCTGTTGGCCCCTAGTGCATCTGCTGTTATTAAATTATTATAGAGTTCCGTTTCCAATGACATTATGCTAACCATACGCAGCGGCATATTGCTCCTTAAGGAATATGCATGTTGTCATGCTCTAGAATGGATCAGTATATAGGATATATTAACAGACCTAAAGAAAGGAAGAAAACGAGCGGTGTGAGGGCTTTTCTGAGAGCCCTTTTTATATGAGTTATGCTATTCGCACATTAATTTTTTGTATGGGAGCTATACATTACTTTTTTTACACCTGCCACCGACCCGCCACCATTTTAATTACCTTATAACACTTATTACTTACCTTTAAATAACTTAATAATATAACGGCTTTTAAAGGATTTTTATAATTAATTTTAATCTTTATTAACTGTAAATAATAAAATTAAAATTTATTTAATTTTGCGATTTTTTATTACGAAGATACGTATAAATAAAATATAAGGTATAGGAAAAGGATATAACTGTAAAAAGAAAAAAAAGGTCGCTTAAAATGTTTTAAATGGTTCAGCCCTGTAACGCACCTTATAGCGCATATTATAACGTACCTTATAGCGCACCTTATAACGCACCCTAGCGCACTTTATAACGCACCTTATAACGCACCTTATAATGCACCTTATAACGCACCTTATAGCGCACCTTATAGCATACTAAATAGCGCTTTGCTTAATAACAAAAAAAACGATTAATATCTTAACGCGTATATATCGCATAGGGACGATTATTATATAATATTTATCGCTTTTATTAGGGTAATTAATTTATCGAAAAAGAAATATAATATTAAACGGGCCGTCAAAAATATGCCGGGCCGGTGGCAGGTGTAGAAAAAGTAATATGCAGCTTCTATTAAAAAACTAATGTGCGAATAGCACAACTCTTTTATATGGGAGCTAGTGGGCGCTTAGGGCCCGCTCTATAGACTAACCGGAAAGGGGTCCTTTCTGCGACACATGTCTTACATCTTCATAGCAAATACAGTTAGTCTGAGCGGCATATAAGTCTGGAATCTAATTATCTGAGAAGACCTAGGTCTGCGTATAAAGCTAGTCACTTATAAACTCGTTACATATATGCGTAATAACCGTACTATAATGTCTTATATACCCCGTATTAAATAGCAATATTAAACTTTACCCTTCCCTCAGGATGTCTAGTAAAGACTTCCTCGCGTAACTAGCACTAGTATTTATTCTCGCTTTTACAATGCCGCGGTTATACGATTTTAAGTGTGGTACGTGTAGTAAGGCTTTTCTAGCTAGCTATGAAGCCCGGGGGAATCACTGCCGTGCTACCTGACACCGCGTACTAAACTTCGAATGCGATGCGTATCAGAGGCGGTTTGAAAGTTGATCAGCATGTGATTAATATATAACCGATACGAATTACTAGCTTTTCGAATATGCCTGCTATGAAGAGATATAGTCGATATAGAAGGATTGTACCGATTACGAGACTACCGAGTATTATTACAATATAAGGTATAACTGCTTATGTGGTAGGAATAATAGCATCCGGATAGTAATAGATTATGTATTTTTTTATAAGCTTAATTATAAACGTAATGCCCTCGTTTTATTTAACGTAGTAAGCTTACGAACGGAGTAGACGAGGGTTATTATGTCGAAAATTTGTTTCCCTTAAAGCTAATTACCGTATTTAAATCTTGGCACGTCCCAAATAGGAAGGTTTCGGCAACACCTGCCACCGTACTGCCGCCACCTGGCATATCCAACGTTAACTGCCCGGAAGGCGGGCATGCATAGTCGACGTACGGCTAACGCTGTTAAAACGAGGGCATATTATGCTTGCCGCGGCAACGCGGTAGCCTTACGTAGTTAAGCTAGTTAAGTATTTAAGATAATAATAATAATATTGTTAGGATTTGCGGTGCTAATGCCCTCGTTTTAACGTAGTAAGCTTGCAAACGGAGTGGACGAGGGTTATTATATCGAAAATTTGTTTCCCTTAAAGTCGATTGCCGTATTTAGATCTTGGCACGTCCAAAATAGGAAGATTTTAGTAACACCTGCCATAATACTACCACCACTTAATACGTCCCGATAATAACTTCCGATATTTCGTACGTATTAATTATTCTTATAACTACCTGCTAATTAATATATATAAAAGGAAACTTACTTATATACCGAATTTAAAAAGCCTTAGCAGTTACGATAATAAGAACGTAATATCGTTAATCGTATTATTACTTAATTTACCCGTATAATCGCTTTTTATTTATTTACCGATTTGTTTATTATTTTTTTTAATTTTATATATTTATTTTTTATATTATTTTTTTCGGTTTTACTTATTTACATATTCGTTATTTCCCCGTTACCGTTATATCCTATAATTTTAATATATTTACATTATTTTCGTTTTAATCTTATTTTTATATATATTTCGACGTTATTTATTTTCTAACTTTTATTTTTTATATTATTAAACTTTATTTATATTTATTAACGTTTTTTTATTATTATTTATTATTTTTATATTACGTTTCGTCCCGGTATTATTATAGTTAACGGTAAAAACGGCTCGTTTTGCGTTTTTTATAAAAGTATATCCTTTATGTTATATTTTAAAGCTAGTATTTATAATTTTTTTAATTTATAATATTAATATAATTTATGAAAGTAAATTTAATACCCGTTATTTTTTTAAATAAACGGCGTCCTTTTTTTTTAGCCTTTATTTTTCGGTACGTTCTTAAAATAAATACGATACCGTCCTATTTACGAAATTATTAATTTTATAACGAAAAATATACAAAAATAAAAACCGTACCGATAATACCTTTTATTATTATTTTTTAATTTATAAATATAAAAATATTTAATTATTTATTAACTTTAAATACGCGCCTAATTAATACTTTTAACCGAATTAATATAAATATGCCGGCCGTTATTAATAATATAAAAAGTAAATAGGATTTTTTATATTTATATAGGCAAATTATATTGCATTCTTAAGGCTGTGGTTCTGCATATCCTAGTTCTTTCCAACTAGGGGGGAAAACAGCTAAATATAGTTTCTGCTTTTTTATCCTTACAATCCTAAGGCTACAAATCAAAGCCCTTTTAATCTTTTCAACACTTTAATAATAAATCACCACATTTGCCGATACGCCCTTATAGCCTTAAGGTTACCATAAAACCATCCAAATCTTACCGTCGCCCTAAAAGCCATTAAAAAATCTTTCCATCCGTCCTGTACAAATCCTATAATCCTTCCGGAATAAAGCTAACCTCGCATTTTACATTACGCTTCCCTTTTTTTTTTAAGCAATCCTTTACTATATAACCGTATTTACCATAGATAAAATAAAGTAACTAACCTTCCTTGTTTTATAAGGGCTTATTCCATCGGTTTTACTTTGCGTTATAGCTGTTACCATTTCCTTTTTTTAAATCTTTCCCTCGAAATTCGGTAATAAAATCGTCCTATACCTGATTTACCGTCATAATTAGGTACTGTCGAAATATTCTTCTTATTCGGCCCTTCTAATCGTTATTATAATCCCGAATAAAATTAATAAACATAATAACTTATTATTTAGCATTAATAAGCATATTAACTTCGTTATACCACCGTACCAAGTTTTTAAAGTCAACTATATAATTTAATACTAACTACTTCTTATCCTATTTAACAAATTAAAACTAAATCCAAAAATCCATTTTCTAATTAATTCCTTTTACTCTATATAAACGTTTTAATATTTTAATTATTTCCGTTCCTTTTATAAATCTAATAATAACTACCATAAAAGCTTTTTTAACGTTAATAATAACCGTAACGGCTAATTTAATTTTATCAATATAGGTAAACTTTGCCGAATTACCGTTACAATACCTAACCGCTATCAGGGTTACTTAAACAACCGTTTTTTATATCTTCCAGTTATTACTGTTTCACAACCGATTTTCTTTGCTAAACTTAAAATCAAAATCTTTCCAGTTTAAATACGTATCCTTTTTTTCGCTCTCGTTCGACAACGTAATAAACGTTTTTATTATTTGTTCTATATTAAAACCTTCCAGCTAACTTACGTTTTTTCCAGACGTTATTCCTTTTTCAGTTGCTATCTTAGCTCTTTTTAATCCTTTTAATAATTTTTTTTCGAACTTTTTTTTAAATCCTTTCGGATATTACCGCGTCGACGAACTTTTCTTGCTTTTAATCGACAACGGCCATTACGTATACAAACGCTTCAATCCTATTCGAAACGATTAAGGGAATTTTTAAGCCTTTTTCTTTAAAACCGAACCTTTATAGTTTTTTTACTTTAAAACGCCCTTACGCCGAACCTGCCGTTTTTCTGTTTTAGCCTTTTATACCGAAACAGAACAGTACCTCGAATATAACACAAAATAAATAAATCAAAATATTAATTTTTCCAAAAGATGGAACAAAAAATGCTACCATATAAGTAAATTATGTTACATTCTTAAGGCTATAATTCTGCATATCCTAATTCTTTCCAACTAGGAGGGAAAACAGCTAGATATAACTTCTGCTCTTTTATCTTTGCAATTCTAAGGCCACAAATCAAAGCCCTTTTAATCCTTTTAACACTTTAACAATAAATCACTACATCTGCCGACAATTTATTATTATTAAAATATAAATACGATAATTAATAATAATATTATAAGCCATAAATTACTCGTAACCTTATTAATTTAACAATTTATAAACGGTATATTAATATCGTATATTTAAAACGTTTAATTAAATAAATAATAATATTATAATAACTATTTCGTTAAACGGATTTACTTATAATAATATCGCAAGCCGTATTATAATAAACGGAACGTTTACGTAAAGTTGTAACTTTAAATAAAATAATACCGGTATTTTTAAAAATAAATTATTATATTTTTAATATTCCGTTAATATAATTAATATATTTAATTAATTATTATGTTTATTATAAACGCTTCCAGTATTGTTATATTAAATACTTTACGTATTTTTATAAATTATATAACCGTAAATATTAATATTAATATATTATTATTTTTATTACGTTTATATTTATTATTAAAATCGTTTTTTATTATTAATATCGTATTTTACTTTATATCCGTTAATATTATGTTTTTCTAACCGTTACCGGCAATTTTAATAGTATACGGTTATAATAATAAACCAGGAATATTATATTATTATACCTAATTTTATAAATCGTGTAATAAATTATATAAATTAATTTTATATTAATATTTTTTATTTATAATAATTCCGACCTGAAGATTTTAAAACTTATATTATCGGCAGTACCTTTGTTTAGCCGTATTTTAATATAATATAAAATCCGGAATTTCTTATTTAAAATAAAAATACGGATTTTAAAATAAATATACGTTTAACTTAATAAACGTATTAATATTAACTTATCGTCATTATTTCAGGATAATATTTTAATAATAAATATATTTCCTTAACCGGTTTTTTCGTCTATAATATAATATTGTTTATTTTATTACGGAAATTTTTATATTTATTTTTATAATAATATTTAATGTAAATTATATTTACGTTTTATTTAGAAAGTTCTTTATATCGTTATATATCCGGATTAATACGAAAATAATTTTTACGATAAAGCAAAATTCGATAAATATTTAATTTAACGAAATAATATTACGTAAAACGTAAAAAACCAGCCTTACGATTAATATAAGGAAAATTTGAAGTAAAACGGTATAACGCCTTATAATAAATACCGTACCTATAAGGGTTATCGGAATAAAATATATCATAATTACGTTAATAAAAATATTAGTTATTTATATTTTTAGCGTCGTAATCTTTATATATTTATTTTCGTTATTTTTTTAAAATTATAACGTAGGAATTACGTTATAAAACCTAACCGGCATTATATTAGTTCGTAAATTTTAATTTAATTAGGAAAAAATATAATATAGAGTTTCGAATTTTTAGATTTTTTATGCTTCGTTTAAATATGGATTAAGTATATAAAGTTAGTACGTAATAGTAAAAATAAGTTAATTAAAATAATAATAACTTTATGTTATTATTAATTGTTCGTTTTATTTATTTAAGGTAATATTTTAATATAATATTTACAGCGGTTTTTTATCGTATATTAAAATTGCTTTCGAAATTTTTAAAATTTCTTTATATATATTACAAATTTCTGTTATTTTATATTATTACTAATTTAAAATTATTTGTTTTAAATCTTTTTTTATTATATATTACATATTAGTATAATTATTAAATTTAATAACATTATTAATTTATAATCTGGCTATTATTTTTCCATTAATACCGTAAAGCAAATAAATAATTTTACGAACGAATTTATAATAATATAAAAACCGTAATCCGAATATTTTAAATCTTTAGACCCCGTTATTTATTAATAATAAAAACGGCAATTTTTTTATATATTTAAAATAATTCGTACGGGAACCGCCTGTATGAATAAAATTAACTTTCGGAAATTTTATTATCGTATTAATATTAAAGTTAACGGTTTATTTAATTTTTTATATTATCTTTACTAGGTTAATAATAATACCGGCGTTTATTAATATAAAATTTAATTAAATTATTATTACCGTCCGATAATTATTTCGCTTAATATAATATCCGGCTTTTTTCCAGTTTTTTAAAACGTCTTAATTATGCCTAGCTAATAATTATAACAAGGATTATAAAAAGGTAAAAAAAAAAAACCAATTTAAATAACATAAATTCCGAAAATTATAAGTATAACGTTATTATTATTTATACCGAAAAAAATAATAAAGATTAAAAATAATATTATATTCGTTAAATAAAATAAAAGGAATTTACATAGGAGGATAATATAGACTTATATTACGACGAAATATTAGGGATTTATTACCGTTTAAAAAAAAGAACGTTAATTATAAAGTCCTATTAAGATTTCTGGCATTTTTATATAATATAGTTAATAAGCCGATAGTTTTTTTAATTTATTATGCCGGTTTCGCTAAGTTAATAAAAATACTAGTATTTATTATTTGTCAGATATTCAGACCAATTGTTAGCTCACTGAGCCACGAACCCCTTTTAGGTCGTATCAGCGACTGTTATTAGACAGCTTCTTATCAGGATTTATATGGGGTCCTATTCTAGCCTAGTTTTCTTGGTTACAGGGGGCTGTATTCTTACAATTACTTCTTTCCCTAAAGGCCTTGGTCCTTAAGGCTACTGTATTACCCTTCCGTATAACCGGATTTTCTATGCAGGATCTCTTTGCCTGATAGTAACTACCCGTATTTGGCTAAGTTTAACAGTAACGTTTCTGGTTAAGCTTTATTTAGCTAAGGCCAAGGGAAGAAGCCTTATCGCAATTTGGGGCAGCGCTAATTAGCGCGAAAATAAAAGGTTTAAGGCGCAACCTTTATAACCTTCGACCTTTTTATTTTTGGTCTTATCGCCTTATTTTCTGGCGGTACAACTTTCTTATACGCGTCATTTTGCGCGACTTTAAATTTATTTATTCGGCTTTTTCTAGCTATTTATTCGGCTTTCTCTGGCCATTTATTCGGCTCTTTAACCCTTTAGATATTCTGATACGTACATATTTTTGGTACGACTTAACATGTAACAAGGGTGATCAATCCTATAACACCCCCGTAACAGGTAATCAGTCTGTATTGGAAGGTACGCCCCTCGAAGGAATTGAATTATTAACCCGTCGGGCGTCGAGTAAGTCGCTGATACAATTATCAAATATTTAGACCAATTGTTAGCTTACTGAGTTACGAACCCCTTTTGGGTCGTATCAGCAACTGTTGTTGGACAGCTTTTTATCAGGATTTATATGGGGTCCTATCCTAGCCTAATCTTCTTGGCTACAGGGGGCTGTATTCTTACATTATTATAAAATTTACCTAAATTATTATTATTATTATTATTTACTTATTTTTTTTATAATATTTGATTTTTTTTTTACTTTATAAAATATTTTAATTATATATAACCGATAATTATAACGAAAATTATAAAAAAGCAAAAAAAAAAAAAAAAATAATAATAATAATAATAGTTATAATAATAATATAAATAATATAAATTTCGAAATTTATAAGTACGACGGTACCGTTATTTACGGGGAAAGAATTATAAGAATCGGGAATAATATTATATTTAGTAAATAGGATTTAAAAAACTTACGTAAAATAGTAATATAAATTACAAAACCTTAATATCGGCTTAATAAAACCTTCGTCCGTATATATTATAACGCAGGTTTTATATATTATAAATATATCGTTAACGTAAAAAAATAATATTATCTAGCTAGTTATTATATAACGATTATCCGGAACAGGTTTTAAACCTTAAATTTTTTAAGCCTGCCGAAAAGTTTCTTTATTATAGAGGTAATAATAGCCTTAAGCCGTATAAACGCCTTTAAAAACTTTAAGTAAAAACCTAGCTTAATAAACTCCGGCAAAAAACGTATATATATAAACTCGTCGATCTTACTATATAACAACGCGTTAATAGTATTAAATTAACAAAACTTAAGATTAAAACGGGTTATAATAATTATAAATATACGAAAAGACTTTTTCGTTAATATAAAAACCTAAAAGTTAAAGTAAATTAAAGATTAATTAATATATAACTAATTATTAAATTTAACTTTTTAATAAAATAATACGTTAAAATTTATTTAGGTAATACCTATTATAAGTAAATTATTTTTCCCTGTTAGCTAATTTTTTTATATACGTAATAATCGTAATAATTTATAAATTTTTTATTAGTTTATACTTGAATTATTATATTATTACGATAAATATTATTTTTTTAAAATTTATATTTAATTTTACTTAAAAAATAATATTAAAAAATATGCTTAATATTATTATTACCGTTCGGAACGTTATTTAAGAAACCTTTTATATCGAATTTTATATAATAATAATGTCATTGCTTTTATTTAACGGTTTTTATATAATTAAGTTAAAATTAAAGTAAAAGTTTTAATTTTTTTTTAATAATATTATATTTTTTTCGTATTCGATATAGTTTTCGTTAATACTTTTTTCTAATTTACTTTTTTCTATAACAGTTACTCGTAATATTTTTTTATATCAGCTTATTATTTTAAAAATTATTTATACGAAATATATTTATGTTTTACGGTTTTAACCGGCCCCGCTTAAAAACTTACGTTTAAATACCTTTATTTATTTATCTGCTTGTAATATTTTTTATAGTAATTTAAAAATGCCGAAATATCGTAAAACCTTTAATTTTCGCCGAAAAACCAATATTAAAATAACGATAATTTAAATATCTAATATTATTTAATTACAAGAAAAACAATATTATTAATATATATCAAAAAAGGACCTTAAAATTATTACGTACGTATAGCAGGTTTTATCGCGGATAATCCTTTACAAAACGCTTATATAAACTGCTTTTATAATAAAGGTAATTTTAAATATTTTTTTAACAATCTTTAAGTAAAATTTTAATTGTAATTATTTTTACGTTATTTAAGGATTAATTGAATTTTATAAATTACTTATTTAAATCCTTATATTAAAATTATATTTTTTAATGAAATTTATTATAACTCGGTATTAAAATTTATATAAACCTGTTATTTTCTTTTTTTTGTTTTTATACCGAAAAATATTTATAATATCCCAGTTAATTTTTAACGTTTAATACGTTTATTACTTTTATTTATTACCTTACCTTTAATTATACCGAAAAATGCATTATTAATTATTACCTTATTAACTTTTTCGCTTATTAAAATATCGGAAATTATACCGTTATCGTTATTATCCGCTTTTTGCTTTATTATACCAAATTGAAACTTAATATTTCCGAATATATTATTTTCGTTATTTATAGTAGTAATAAATAAATTACTTTTCGAAATTACGATTTTATTTAATCCGTTAAATATCGTTATAATAATAATAAGGGGTACCGTATTCTTTATATTTATTTATACCGTAATTAAAATATTTAAATTTTAGCCGTTATTAATAAATACTTTATTAACGTAAAAACGTCATAACTTAATTATATACCCTTATTTAAAAGGAAATATTATATCCTTAACGTTTAAAGCTGGCTTAGAACCCGTAATATCGGTAAATCTTAGTTTTACCGTTAAAACTATTAAATAAACGGGCAACTATGTTACGGATATACCCGGTTCGTATCCGGCCTTCTTTATAAATTCCTTTTTTAATTAGTCCAAAATCGTCCCGTTATAATATATCCCTTATTTTAAAACCAGGCTTAATTTTCTATCGTTTAAAAACTACTGCTATCTTTTTCGCGTTGTATCGTCGATAAGGAAAAATATATAAAACGGATATATATCTTTCTTTAAACCGGTTTATTTATTATTATTATTTCGGCAAAGAAAAAATCGCAACTTAACGAAAATACCTATATTTTAAAAAAAATTAAAATATTTAAATATATAAACTAAGATTTTAATTTTTAATTATCCGATAAATTTTTCCGTTAAAATTATATAAAATATTATCGTTTTAAATTATTTTACGGTTTATTTACGTAATAACTAAAAATTTATATATCTTAATATTAACGTTAAAATCTTAATTTTTTCGATTTAATCGAAAATTAATAAATTTATAAATTTTATTATATACCGTCATATTATTTTTCGCTATATATTTAAAATTATCCGTATTATTATTATCGTATTAAAGTTTTTATTAAAATCGTCCTTATTAAAAATAAATTACGGATTTAAATCACCAGTAATAAAAATAACTTATTTTTTTTTCCTAATTCGAAATAAAGTTTTCCAAAAAGTATATAATAAATAAAAACTTTAAATTACGAAAAAAATTAATTAAAAAAGGACCAGTTAAACAGATTTTCCGGTATTTATACCCTAATGCCGATATTAGCTATAATAAAACTATATTCCAGAAATTATTATTTAATATTTCGAATTTCGATAATTATAATTAAGCCGATAATAATAACGGATAAACTTAATTTAAGTTTTACTTGATACGGCCGCGTTAATATAAATAGATTTATCGTATAACTTAATAATTTATTTTCAAATTCAATTTCTTTTTATAATTTTATTTATATTATTTTTCTTTTCATATTAGTATTTATCCTTAACTTTTTTATCCGTTTAATATCCGGCTTCCCTAGTTCCTTATATATATTTTGCTTTTTTTCCTTTATAGGTTTTCTTAAAATAATCGTTAATTTTAACCTAGTTTATATTCGTAAACTTATATTAATTATAATCCCCTTTATCTCTGTTTTTGTAAAATTAGTAACGTTTTATAATATTAATTAACATTCTTTTTATAAATTAATAAATATTTTATTCATTTTTTTCGGGATTAAGTTATATCTTATTTTTTATAAATTCTTTTATAAAATCGGTTAATTTTGTAATATATTATTTATAATTTTATACAACTTTTTATAACCGAAATAATTTAATATAATTTTATTAATTAAATTTATAAATTAAATTAACGTTATATAAAATACTTTATTACTATAATAATTAAAGGACGCGCAAATAATTACTCTTATATTTCAATAAATAATATTTTAAATTTATATTTATATAACGGCCTTTATAAAACTATATTAAATAATTAAGTTATTAACGTAATAAATTATTAAATAATACGGCCGTTTACGATATACCGCCTTAAAAAAGGTTCCATTATTCCGTTATCCGCTATTAAAAATTAAATATACCCGTTTCGAAAATAATAGTTACGGTATTTTAAAAATAGGAAACAAAATATTCGGCGGTAGTTAATAGGAGATTTTCTCCGTATTTAACGCCGTATTATTTTAACGTTTATCGGAAACCCCTTAATTTTTTAATTACTTACTTTATATATTTAACTTTAAAAAAGTTTATTTAAAATAAAATCTTTATATTATTAATTATTATAGGCCCGGTATAATAATATTATAAATATAAAAGTTAATTTATTTATATCTTAATAACCTTTTAATTAAATTATTAACCTTTAAGTAATTTTTTTATTAACGCGAAATAATAAAATAACCGTAACCGATAATATATTTCGGTTGTTAAAATATACGAAATTACTGAAATATATAATTCTAATTTAATTAATAAAACATCGGCTTATATAAAGCTAACGATACGGTTTCGCCCTTTAATTTACGGATAATACAATACGAAAACGAAAGTTAGGCGTTAATATTTATCGGTACCGTAAATAAAATAATAATTCGAAAATACTTAATATACTACTTATTAAAATTTCGAATATTTTTATTAAATATTTGTTTTTCTCCTAATTAAAGTTATTAAAAATACCGGAAAGGTTATAAAAATTATAGCCAGTTTTAAAAACTTCCCTCCCTTTATTTTAAGGATATTTTTATATAATCCCCGGGTTACGTTAACGGCTTAGGCTATATTAATTTGTCTGTTTTATAAAATCCCATTTTATACGGATATTATATATCCGTAAAAAGGCGGGTATACTTTATTTTAATTCGTCCCTTTTTTTACTTACGGTATTATTTATACTTTTATATAATTTAAATTTTTTACTTTATTTTTACTTATTAACTTACTTACCTTAGTAGCTGTTCGTAAAATATCTGCAATTTCTTTTATCCGTTATAGCTTTTCGTACTTTCGATTTTCCGGCACGTAATTATGATTTTCGATTACCGACTAAATTTTTAATTCGTACTTTCGAGTTTCCGGCCCGTAATTATAACTTTCGATTACCGACTAGATTTTTAATACGTGCTTTTAACTTTCCAGCTCGTAATTATAACCTTTAATTACTAACTAAATCTTTTATACGATAATTCCGTCTTAAATTTATTAGTAATTTAGTTATATCTTTATCCTTTTTATTAACGGTTACCGGTTTATTTAAAAACGTTTTAACTTAATTTACCAGTTACTTTTAATATTTTATATTTTATTAAAATTTAGTTTTCATAAATTATTAATATTCTCTTTAAAGGAGACGTAACCGTGGAACTAAATTAAACAAATGGATAGATTATGGTATCGGTTACTAAGCTTTACTAAGCTCTAACCTTCTTATAAATTACCCTGTTATGCCCTTATCGACGACTATTCTTAACCGAATTCTAGACGGTTTTTATAATCCGGAACAGCCGGATAAATTATTGCTTGTAATTATCCTTATATCGAATTAAAAGTTAAATTTCGAAGTTTTTAAACCCTTTACCGCCTATATCCAGCTTTCCCAGTAATCTTTTTATACGGTTAATATTTTCTACTATAAGGTTGTTTAACTTTTAATTATTTTTATTTATATAAATTAAATCGTATCCGAAAATTAAAAATAAAATCCGATTTTTTTAGGAAAAATTAATTAGATCGACGGAGGTATCGATATTTTTAATTCGTTTTAAAGTTTTATTAAGTTTAAAAACTTTAAAAAAAACGTTTTCCGTAAAGACTTTATAATTACGGAATATCGGTATTTTGTAATAGGAATTGCCCGGTATATTTTAGCTATTTTGATTAATAAGGATTCGAAAAATCGTAAAATCGATTAAGGTTAAAGTCGTAGGACTAATAAAAGGTTGTAAAGTTATTTTATACGGACTTAAGGTTTATCGCAAAAAGCTTAATATCTCCTAAATCATTGTATTTTAGGAAATTCCCTTTGCCGAACTAGCTAAAGGGCATAAAGTTTATTAAGGTCGAAGTTTGTCGGTATTACGCGATAGTTGGCTTTAGGATAAGGCTTTTCGTAACTGAGATATATAATTTATTATTACCGTAAAAACTATTAATAATTACCGTATTCGAAAATATTGGGTAAAATATTTATCGTATTAATTATTGGTATAATTATTTCGTATTTTTAGCTTAGCCTAGATAATACGGCTTGAACTTAACGACCTTGCATAAATTATTAATATAATTATTTTTATTTTTTACGTTTCGTTTAATTATAACAAATTTATTTTCCTTTACGCCTTAGTTATATTAAACAACTTTAATTACGGCAGTTTAACGCTTAATTTTTCGGAATATTTTGTGTTATACCCGTTTTTTAACGTTTAAAACGTATTTTTAAATACGTCGGTTTATTTTTTTATTTCGATTTCTATTAAATTACCTTTATCTTTTTACGGCTATTTACCTTTTCGGAGCCGTTTAGTTCTAAAAAGTAATATTAATAAAGTTGTTTATGTATTAGTCTAAAACGTAAATACCAACTTTATTATTAATAAAGTTACTTTTATTATTCGGAGTTTTCTTTAGCCGGTTTTAAAACGGCGCAAGGCTTAAATAATTTCAAATTTTTAAAAAAGTACTTATACAAAAACCATTCTTCCTTTTAATTAATATCGACTTTATTTTATTTAATACTTAAAATCGAAGTTAATTAATATATCGTAAATAAAAAACCTTTTTTAACATTTACTTAATAAATTCCGGGCTTTATATTTTACTAACTAAAATTATATATTTTATCGTTATAATTATCATTATTATTTTTCAAATCGGTTAACGCCAAATTACGGATTTATATTACCTATTATCAATAAGTATAAAAAAGCCAAATTCTAAAAAACGTACGTTTTACGATATTACAACCGCCTTACGAACATTACTAACCGGAAAAAATTAATATTTTCCGTCCGTTAAAAAAACGTTTTTTCGTTATTAGCATTATTTTTAATTCGATTACGAAATTTTCCCTTAATCCCAAAATTAATTATTTTACCAGTTCCGTATACCGCAAAATTACAGGTTATATAACCGTATTTAATAATAACGTTTACGGAATTATTAAAATCTTTTTTCGCCCTTTTAAAAACGTATTTAATAAGATTTATATAATTTAATATAAAATTGATAAACCTAAAAAATATAATTTTCTACGGTTTTTAAATTTTCGTAAGATAATAATAATTAAAGCGTTTTCCTGGCTAAAAGTTAATCATTATTTATACTACAATATTCTTATTAACGAATTCTTTTAAAATATATAAGAAAATAATAAAAAATATTTCCGTTTTACATTATTAATAATATTACCTATATACCTAATACCAAATACGAAAAGGCGGAACGATCGGGTTATATACTTAACGAAAAATCGATATTTTTAATATTTAACCGAAAAATATTAAATAATTTCGATATTTTAAATACCGATAACGGTAATAATATAAATAATATTAATTACCTACGAAATATTAATATAAATATTTAACTTAGTAATTAAATTATTAACTTTACTTCCGATAACGGCATTAATATATATAATAATTATAATTCCGTAAAATAAAATCTTTTCCTTTTATAAGTTTCTTATTCCAAATATATTATAACGGCTAACGGTAAGGATAAAAATTAACGTTTACAACAATTTACTAATTCTACTATAAATATAAGGTAAAACTTATTCCAGGTAAAAGAAATATATAATAATAAAAATATTATCAATATTAACTAAATTAACGTTTTAATTAAGATTAAAACAGTTATTAACTAAATATACCTAAATAATTATTTAAATAATACACTTTTTTATTTTATAAATTCGTATTTAATATTATTTTATAAAAACTAAAAATATTTTAAATACTCCGCTTATAAATAGTTTTATTACTAACCTTAACAATTTTGTTACCTTTAAAAAGGAATTAAATATATTTATTATAATTATTTCGTCCGGGTTTTTCGCATTTAATTAAAATTAAGCAAATAATACCGAACGGATTCGATTTATTTAAGAATTTATTAAAATTAAATTTTCCTTTCGAAACGATAAAAATCTAATAATCCAAAAACATATAATTAATAACCGCCTATATATACGAATTCGCCTTAAAAATCGGTTCCTTAATATATAAAACCCCAATTACTTTATTTTAACTTTTATCAAAATTTTACTATACAGATTAAATAAACTAATTATTATAAATAGCAAATAGTAAAAAAAATTAAATTTATATAAAAAAAATAAATTTTAAATTTTAAACGTAAATTTAAATACTAAATATTAATATATTATTATTAATAACTTTAAATAAACTTTTATTAAGTTACGCTAATATAACGGTTATAAAGAAATTTATCCTATTTTCTTGTTTTTTATATTTAATAAAATTATTCGAAATAATAATTTTCGATTTAATAAGGCCCGTTTTAATTTTTTTTTTCCGCAAATCCGTTATATTTACAAATCCCTAACTAATAAATAACTTTTTAATATAATTCGAAAATTACGAAATTATAAACTACTTAATAATTTTTAAATACTTAATCTTTTTCGAAAAATTATTATTTTCGGTTAATAATAACTGCTTTTTAATAAGTTTAAAATAAATTAAAAAAATAAAATTAAATTTAAAATCCTACGGTATAATATTAAGCTTATTTAATTTATTATTAACCTTAATAATCTTTTATTATTAATCCGTATTAAATTTAATAAATATTATTACGGCTTTAAATATTACGAACGTTAACTAAAACGCTTAAAATTACGTATAACTTATAAAATACGTAAAATATTTAAAAAAAAAATTAATTAAAACTTTATTTTTTCCGTACGTTAGTTTTACACTTATATGCAAACATTTTTCGAAAAAATCATCCGCGCCAATTCGAAAAATAATACGTTTAATCCGGTTAAATATTATTTCGGAATAATCGAAATTAATAATAAAGGTATTTTTTATTTATATAGTATTTTATAATTTAAAAAAATATAAATATTAAAAATAAGTTTAAAAATATTTACGTTAAAAATAATTTTATTAAACTTTTAAAATCTTTTGCCTAAGTAAATAAATATTTCTAGGAAAATTATAATTTTATCATTTCGAAATAACGATCGTTTAATTATAATCGTTTAAAACCGAATTTTAATTTAAAATAAAACGTTAATTATTTTAAATACAAATAAAAAAATAAAGCATAAATAATTATAACCGTAATTTAACTTTATTTTTGTAGTTTTATATATCGAAAATATATCGGTATTAAAAGGAAATCCCGTAAAGAAAAAGGAAATTATTGGTTCGAATAACCGTAACCGATAATTACCAGAACATATATCGATAAAAATAGCGTTCTTCGTATTCGGTAAATTTTACGTAACTGTAATCGTTAAAATAAAGTTATTACTATAACTTTATACTATAACTACGATTTTTCCTTAATATATACGAAAACGAAAACGTTCGCCTTATTTTATTACGTTATTAATTATGTTACAAAGTTCGAATTTCCTATATACTAACGTTTCGCTTTTTTTACAGCATATCTCGACTTTCTTAAAATAAACCCGTATTTTTTAAATTTAAAAAACTTTAATGTTATAATTATCAACTTAATAATACGTATTATTATTTCGAAACGGATTAACGCTAATTATATATTAATATTATATATTAAATAGTCCCCCGGGTATAACCTTATTTATAACGTTTTACTATTAATACGCCCGGTAACTAATAGGATAATATAAACGATTTTATTTTATTAGATTTAGTTAATAATATAAGGCCTTATATTTTCCAGGTTTATTAATAATATAACTTTAAGTTTTAATATTTTTATTTTTACGATTATACCGTTATAATTAAAATTATAAAACAGTTACGCAAAAATAAATAAATATAACGATATGTTAAATTTAATAGCTTATTATATTAAGGTATTTATTATTAACGTATAATATTTAAAAGTTATTTTAAAGTTCTGTTATTAATTGGCTAATTACTTTTGTATTTCGAAAATTCAGTTATTTTCGTTTAAATTATTATTATACGCCTTGCTTTATTTATTTTTTAGGAAAAGTTTATTTATAACCGGACCGAGATATTTTTATAACTATAGGATAAATTTTAATATATACTTCTTAAACGGCTGCGTTATTATAATAATAATTTTAACCTTTTTATAAGTTAGGGAAAGATGTTATATAAAACGTAAAATTATAGGGCGCTTATATAAATTAGGACCTTATGATAAATAAAGATAATAAGCAAGATAAAGAGGACAAATGCGAAAATAAATATATATAAAAAGTTACGGATTATAAAGATATAATAGCCTTTTTTATAAGTATTTTAAATACGTTAAACGAAACGATTAAAAAAGATATTTTAATTTTCGAATTATTTGTACGTTAAATCTTTTAAGTTTTTTAATTTTTTAATTTAAAAAAGGTTATCGGCTTTTTTCGCGCGCCAGAATTACGATATTATTGGTAATTATATTCCGAACTAAAAGGTGACGGTATTTTTTTAGATATTATCAAATTAATTAAGCTATAAGTAAAAAAGTAAACAGTTAATTTAAAGTATTTAAACGAAATAATTTTATAACGGATTACCAGCGAATTAAATAATATTTAATCTTTTATAAATAGTATTATATTTAACCATATCGAAAGTTTACGGATTTTTTTACGTCGCCGGTTTCCTCGATTATATATTCCTTTAAAAAATAATAATTTAATCGGAATAAATAAAAATTATATCTAATTTCGAATAATAATAATTATGTTATAATTCTTATAACAAGCTTACGTACCTTAATTAACTATAATATTTATCGAATATTATTTTGGTATTATATAGGCGGATTTAAACGTAATATTATGGAAGGTTTTTTATTTAAATAAGAAATAATCCGTTACGTTTAATATTATTTTTTGTTATATAAATAATATAAATAAAGTTAAAGCCGAAAACGAAATTAATATTATTAATATTAAAAATAATAACGTTATTATATCCGGCGGCCTATTTTAATTTTTTTTTAAAAAAACGAGAAAGAAATAAGTAAAAATTAAATTATTAAAACTTTATCCCAAGCTTTTAAATACAAAGGGTTATATAGAAAACTTAGGTTAACAATAATTTCGGAATCGGCTAAAACTGGGATTAATAATATTACGATGTATTCGGTTATTAATCTGGGTATTATAAAGACTAATAATAATTTATACCGGAAAAAAATAAATTAACGCCTAGCGTAATAATAATAAAAAACCGACGTTCTTATATTTAAAAAATATAACATAATAAAAAGTATAAATTTTTACGGCCTATATATAAGGCTGTAGGAAATAACAAGTTGTTATAATAACGATTTCGGAGGTATTTCGATTATTATATTATACGGCAATTTTTTTTTGTTCAACTCCGTTATAACTTACCCGATATTATATCTAAGGAAACTTATAACGTAAAAGGATTACGAAATAACGGATTTAATATTCGAATCCGACAAATATAATAATTAATATTTCTATTATTAATTATAGTTAAAATTTTAAAAGGTTATTATTTTTAATTAATAAATAAAACCAACGCATTGTATATAGAAAATATTCTTTATTTATTGCGATATAAAAAATAAATAAGGTAATATTTTTAAAATTTAAATATTAAAATATTAAAATTAAACGAAATTAAGCTAACCGAAAGTATGAAAACGATTATTTCTTTAAATTTAATAAAATATTTAGTTAATTTTTAAGCTATATTAACTTTCGTAAAAAAACGTAATTAAAATATTTGCAAGGTCGTTAGGTTTAATCCGTATTATCCAGGCTAAGCTAAAGATACGAAATAATTACATTAATAATTAATACGATAAATACTTTACCTAATATTTTCGAATACGGTAACTATTAATAATTTTTACGATAACGATAAATTATATCTCAGGTATAAAAAACCTTATCCCGAAACCAATTATTACGTAATACCGATAAGTTTCGACCTTAACAAACCTTATACCTTAATTTAATAAATGGAATTTCAAATAATATCTTAAAAAATATTAAGCTTTTTGTAGTAAACCTTAAATCCGTATAAAATAGTTATTTTGCAACTTTTTACTAATTTTACGATTTTTTTAACCTCGATTAATTTTAAGGCTTTTTAAACCCCTATTAAGTAAAATAACCAAAATATACCGGCTAAATCCGAATATAAAATCCCAATATTCCGTATTTCCGGAATCTCGACGGAAACGGTTTTAATTAAGTTACCCGATTTAAATAAAATAATCGGCCCAATAAAATATATTAATACCTTTATCGATATTAATACTTTTTCCGAAAAAAATCCGGTTTTACTTTTAATTTTCGGATATAATTTAATATAAAACGGCGGAAATAATCGAGCTTTATGTAAACTTATACCAAAAAATATCCGGCTTATAGAAAAATTATTAGCAAAAGTGGAGGATAACGATAACGAGCTTGAAAACGTCGAAATTTAACTGTTAAATCGATATAAGGAAAATTACAAATAATAATTTATCCGGCTGTTCCGGATTACGAAAACCGTTCGGAATTCCGTTAAAAATAATCGTCGATAAGGGCATAACTAAGTAATTTATAAAAAGGTTAGGGTTTAATAAAGCTTAGTAACCGATAATACAATTTATTCATTTATTTAATTTGGTTTCACGGTTACGTTTCCTCTAGGGAAAATAATTAAAATATTTATATTTCTTTTTTTATATTATAATCCTAAATATAAATCTAATATAAAACGTTAACTTATTATTTAAATAGCATTTAAAATTATAGATAATTCCTTTATAAAAATTCCGGTATATTTTACTTTTATAAAAGATATGCTGGTTATAATTACGAAAAATATTTATTAGGGGTTAAAAATAATTAACGATATAAAGTATATTATGGAAAAATTTATTTTAAATTTAGCAAGTTACGTATATAAATTATTTTTTAATATTTTCTTAATAACTTAATTATTAAAAATACTGTTACTTTCTTTTTCGGATATAAAAAACGTTCAAGTTTTAGGTTTTCCCCCAGGCGTCTCATTTTCTTTTTTCCTAAATACGATATATATCTTAAGTGTAAAAAAAAAAGGATAACGAACGAAACCTTTTAACTGTTATGGGTTTTTATTAACGCCGATATTTATAATTATAAAATATAAATCGTAGGGGAAAATATTACTAAAGGCTTTTTTTAGCTTAACCTTTATTTACGCCTTTAAAAAATATGCTAACTTTATAAGTACATATATTTAGCTATCTAGGCTTATTGGTCTCGACGGTCTCTACCTTTTTTTACCTATCGATAAAGAGCATTGGTTAAATATAAAGTTACCGTTTAAAATAAAACCGGCTATTAAAAAGCTAAATAGCTTAAATAAGGAAACGATAAAGCAATATTATAAGGAAATAGGAAATGTACTATTTACGTAACTATAACGGCGTAATTCGGGGCCGTTTATTATTAAACGGTTATTTTATATTAGTTCCGTAACCAATATCTTAATATTATTTATTACTTTTATCAATTAATTTTTATACCTAAACTTTATTAATTAAAATTCGAAACCTTAAAGATAAATTTCGAATTATCGAGGCCTTACAAAATATAAAGCGATATTTCCTAAGTATTTGTTTAAGGCTATAGTTGCGTAATTCGTTTAGCTATACGCTTTTTATTTCGAAAATATTAATTTCTTTTAGTAGTAGAAATTAAAGGAAAAACTTCTTTACCGTTTCGAACTGGCGTTAAAAGCCGAAAACTTCGAAATTATCCTAGTAAAAATCTTTTTTACTAATATTACAAGTTATAATATTATTAAAATTAAACTTATATTAAATTAAAATAGAATAGATTTTATTATTATCAGTTCCTTTCGTATAATATTATTTATAGCATTACTTTTAATTCGTTTGCTTTAAGTTTAGTTAAATTCTATTCGTACGATTATAATCTATCGCAAAAAACGGGAAATGTTATTAGTTAGCAAGGTTTAAAGTTACGTAAATGTACCCGGAAAAAGGTTATCCCGGTAAGCCTACGTTATATAAAGAGCTTTAAAACTTTTTAACTATAGCTTCTTAGTATGTATTAAAGCTTAAATCTAACTAAACTATTATTTCTTCTTATACTTTATATAATTTCCCTTTTAATTAACTTAACTATAATATAATTAATATTTTTTAACGTTATTTTTTATTTATTTACCTTTAATTTACTTATATCCTATAAATACGAATAAAATCTATTTTTAAAAACAGCTTGCGTTATTTTCCTTTTACTTAATATTTTCTATAGTAACGCCTTATACCCGTTCGCCTTTACCTTACCTATATTTTATCGGTACAACTTTAACTTACCTTTATTCTTTATAGTAATACCTTATACCTGTTCACCTTTACCTTACCTATATCCTACCGGTACGATTACGATTACTTTATATGAATAATTTACGCCGTTTCCTTTTACCTAATATTATTTCGTTCGTTTTTAATTCGCTTATATCCCGCCGGTACGAATCTAACTTACCTTTACCCTTTATAACAATACCTTATATTTATTCGCCTTTAATTCGTTTATATCTTAACGGTATAAATTTAACTTACTTTTACCTTTTGTAATAATACCTTATACCTATTTGCCTTTACTTTACCTATATTTTATAGGTATAATTAATTTTTTTTTATAAAAATAACTTATATTATTTTCTTTTTATTTAATATATTTTATAATAATATTTTATACTTATTTACTTTTACCTTATTTATATTTTAACGGTATAACTTGAATTTACTTTTATTTTTCATAATAATACCTTATATTCGTTCGCCTTTATCTTACTTATATTTTACCGTTATAACTTTAATTTATTTTTACCCTTTATAATAATACCTTATACCTAAACGCCTTTAATTTATTTATATCCTGCCGGTATAACTTTAGCTTACCTTTACCTTTTATAGTAATATTTTATATTTAATCGCCTTTATTTTATTTATATTTTACCGGTATAAATTTAACTTATTTTTTTTATGATAATACTTTATACCCGTTCGCGTTTATTTTATTTATATTCTGCCGGTACGATTTTAATTTACCTTTATTTTTTATAATAATACCTTATATTTATTCGCCTTTACTTTATTTATATCCTACCGGTATAACTTTAATTTACCTTTACCTGTTATAATAATACCTTATATCTAAACGCCTTTAATTTACCTATATCCTGCCGGCATAACTTTGATTTATTTTTACTTTTTATAATAATATTTTATATTTAATTACTTTTAACTTACTTATATCCTGCCGGTATAAATCTACTTTACCTTTACCCTTTATAGTAATATCTTATATTAGTTCGCCTTTACTTTACTTATATCCTACCGGTATAAATAAAATCTTTTTATTAAAATAACTTATATTATTTTCTTTTTATTTAATATTCTTTATAATAACATCTTTTATTTATTCGTTTTAAACATACTTATCTTTTATTAATATAAAATAATTTACGCCGTTTTCCTTTTACCTAATAGTTTTTCTTTTATCTTTAATTTAATTATATTTTACCGCATAATTACGATTATTTTATAAAAATAACTTATATTATATTTTTAAAAAATTATAAAATAAATATATTAGTTAACTTATAAAGCAATCGTTCGACGGTGTAAGGTCTAGGCCGGCGCTGCCGGTATACAAGATTTTAACGCCGAACTTTTTAATCTTATTTTCCGTAATTTTGTTATTAATTAAAAACGGAAATTCAAGTAATATTTACCAGGAATATTTAACGGGAATAACAGGGATATTAAAACTATAAATTATAAACTTAAGCGATAATAATACGTTAACCCCATTTCCGTATCCTATATTTTTTAAGGTTATTAAACAAGCTTAAAAAATCTTATTTATAAACCCATCTTTAAGAAACTATAAACGCTAATAACTTTTTCGTAAGATTACGAATTCGCAATACCCTTAATTAAAAAACAGTTCGGAAACGTTTAAACCCCCCCCCCCCCACCGGCATTTTTTTATCGGTTATAAAAAATAATAACGCAATTATTTTAAACGATAACGCAATTATTCTAAACAGCGGGATAAAAAAATATATATAATAAAAAGGACGATAACGATTTAATAATTATAAAATAACTTAAATATTCCGTTATATTTAGCAGAAAAAATAATAAATAATATCCGATTAATATATATTATCCGAATAAATTAAGATATCGTAAAAAAAATTTCCCTTAAATATATTTTTGTTATTTTAAACCAGATCTGGCTAGTAATTATATAATTACCAACTCGAATATTTTTTACGTTATTTTCCTTTTCGGAATAGCCGTAATTACGAACGCGTATACGCTGGCGCCTTACCGGTACCGCCTTTTATAAGGCTTTAATAGCGGCGTAAAGTAAGCAGTATTTTTTAACGTTTTTATACGTTTTTATATATATATTAAAAAATACTTATATATAAAATAAATTGTAAATAATGCCGGTTTTGCAAAATTTAAAGTTAAGTTCGTTTATGCTATAAATAAAACTCGCCTATAAACGATAATAACGTTAAGAAAATTTTTATTAAGAAATAACGCGAAATTTTATTAAAAAGGTTATTAAAAAAAAGAAGTTAAATAACGAAAATAAGTAAGGCGGTTATTTATAAAGGTTTAACAAAGGCCTTATTTAAAATATTTAACCGGGTTTATTTTACGCCGAAACGTTTAGTTAGAAATAATTTTAATAAATTCGGCAAGTAAGTAAACGGGTCTTATTGATATCCTGACGTTAACGACTTAAAGGTCTCGGTTCATTTATTTCCTATATTTTATCTATTTTAAGGTAAAATACGTTAGGAATTTATAATATTAACGACTTATTTTTTAAAAAATAATCGGTTATGCTAATATAAGTGTTTACGGAAAAACCAATCGGGGCTGGTATATTTAAATAAAATTGCACTTTGTAAGATCTAGGGCCCGAATTTGTAATATTAAGTTTCGGCTTATTCGAAAAACCTTAAAATTAAGAAGTTAGTTTTAAAAATAATTTTCCCCTTTTAATCGGGTTACCCCGGATAATTTATTACCCTTTCCTCTTTTTTTTTAAATATACCCTTTTTAGTTATTAATTTAGTTAATTAATTCAATTACCTTTTTAAAGATATATTAAGGTATTTTAGTTTTAAGAATTTTCTTAGCGTCATAACGTTATTTAAATATAAAAAGTGCTTATATTATTTTACCTAAAAAAAATAATAACCTTTTTAAGTAAAATAGTTAAAAATGTTTTTTAAAAACTTTTCCGAAAGCTTTAAAACGGGTAATTTTTAATAAAATATTAACGTACATAGAAAAGTTCACGGTTTTAAAAAGGGCGTTTTAAGTAAAGTTACTTTATAATTTTTTACAATTTTAAAATTTATATGTTATTTATTTTAAATAAGGCCTATTCGAACCGATACGAATAGGAAAAATTGGACCATTTAATAAAAATACGCGTTTTATATCGTTTCGACGCGGTATAATTTTTATTAATTCCGATTCGTAATATTATCCGTAAGTTATTAAACGAATAAATTAAGGAAAAATAACGCGTTATAATTAACATTTTACCGTACCTTAATAAAAACCAGTTCGGGAACGAAATTTAGGTTACCGTATTCGTATAAGGTTATTATATTACGGCCATAAACGATAACTTATTTCGCGTTATTAAAAAATAATAAATTAATTTCTTAAAATAGAAATTCGATATTAAAATTATTATAAATTAATAATTAAAACCGGTTTCGGTATTATGCTTTTATTTTAAATATTTATATAAAAAAGGGCCCTTTAAAAAATATACCGTTATATACCCGGATATTTTTAATAATATACGTTACGGAATATAATATTATATTAACTGTTATTATAAAGGATACGACGATTTTTACGGAATGGATTTTTCCTTTATTTATAATTAACGAAAACCCGATATAGCCGTTTTGGCGTAAAAGTTCCCAGTTTTATAAATTTTAAATAAGCCGCTTATTTTTAAAAAAGTAATCGAGTTTTAATATTATAAATGGTTAATATAAAGCTTACCGGAAAAAACTTTTATTCCGGGAAATTCTTAAGGATAAATTAAACTAAAAACGGAATCCTTTAATAAGATAATTATAGTATATTTCGTTATTTAGTTAAAAAGCGATAAAATTAATAAGAAAGTTTTATTTTCGATAATAAATATTATATTAATATAATATAATCCTTATAAAGCTATATTAATATAACCGTTTCGAAATAATTAATTAATATTTTAAAGGTAGAACGAAAAGTATTATTATTTATTACCGTTATTAAGTAGTTTATGTAATTTATATTAAAGGGTTTAATTAAAACGTTTGGTTTTATTCCGGTAATAAAGATTTTATAAAATCGAAAGTAATTTTTATTTATATTCCGCATTATTCGGCGTAATAATACCGTAATTACGTTTAAAAATAGAACCCGGATTTTTCATTTATTTCGGTTATATATAGTTTTGAATAATTACGGATTAAAACTTTAACGACGGTAAATAAGCCGAACGGCTTATATTTTCCGATTTTTTCGATAAAGAAATAAATTGCGATTAATAAAAAAAACTGAAAAAAGTTAAAAACGTAAAGATAAATAACGGTATAACGTTATATAAAGTCCGGTTTAAACGTTAGGAAATTTATTTTAATTCGTAAAATAACAGTTTTAACTAAGTTTTATTATTCGGTTTATCGGTATTAAGTATTATTACCCGACGGATATCTGTTTTTGCCCTTAATATTAAAAACAGTTAAACTTTAATATTTAACTTATTAATTTCGAGTGCAATAGTACCGTTAATTCCGGTTTCCGTTATCGGACCGTAACGTTAATACCGGGGTAAGGTACGTATCGTCTTTATTGCGAAAGGAAAGGTATATTTAAGGATTTTAAACGCGAACGAGGTAAAATTTGCCGTAAATACCGATAACGCCGTTAAGGTATTACCTAATATTATTTATATTCTGGAAAATAGGCTTATTATAAATATTACGTTATACATATATTATTTATAATAATATTAATATTAAAATATTAGAACTTTTAATTTTATAATCGGGATTCCGTTTTATTCGGCTTTTTTAATTAAAAACGCTTATTTATTCCCGTAATTTATAAGATAAACCGGGTATTAAGCGGTTAATAAATAAATACTTAAAGGATTTCGAATTTAATTAATAATACGAATTACGTTAAATAATTTATAACGTTATCGATAAGTTAATAGAAAAAAACGAAAATACCGTAAAAGAACTTAAGTAACTTAAGGTTAAAAATAAAAAGCTTGGTATTTAATATGTAATTACATTATTAAAGTTTATTTTTGTTAGTAAGTAGTATGCCGGTAAATTTAATATAAATAAATTTACCTTTTAATCTTAACTTAACCCTAGGTATTTATTAACGCTTATTATAATTAATATCCGGCTTTATTAGGTTAAATCTGTTTAAAAATAGTGGTATATATAAGCGTTACTTTATTTATACTAAAATAAGTTCGAGAAAAGCCTTTAGGGGTTTTATACCGTTTTTTTTAACTGGATTATAACTACCAGTTTCGAAATAAAATCGAAATAACGGCTATAACAGATTGTAACTTATTCCTTTTATAAGTTTAAAAGTTAAACCGAGATATTAAAAATTTTAAGATTATATATAATTAAATTAAAATTAAAAATATTTTTCGTTAAGTTTAAGTTATAATCTTAAACCTTAATCGTAATTATAAACTTTATATATTTAATAAAAACGTTATTACGAAAAAGACGGAATTAATTATCGTTATTTATTAAATAGAAATTTAGTTTTTTGTTTTTTTTTTTGAATATTATTACGTTCGAAATAAAAAAAGTTAATTTCTTAAATTTCGTATTATACAATTTGCCTAAAATATTCCTTTCGCCTAATAAAAAAAATAATTACTTCGTAACTATAGTAAATAATTTTGATACGTTTTTATATTTAACGTCCGGAAGTAATTATTATATAAGTTTTACCGATAAACTAAGATTTAAAAAATTTCGTATATATTGGAATAATTCGAAAGTTAAAATAATTATTTAAATAATAATAGTTATTACGAAAATTAATATAATAATAAAAAAGGAAATATGTTATTATTATTTATAATTATATAGGGTAAAAAACGGTTTATAAGATATAAATTTTTTATTACTTTTTTCTACTCGGAAAAACATTTAAAAATATAACATATCGCAAAAATAAGTTTTTTCGTAACGGTATTAATACTTGGCCTAACGAGTTTACCGAATTCCGTTATAATAAGCTTTTATTATAACTTAATACAACCGGCCTTAAAACAAAGTTGTTTTTTTTTATTACTATATATCGCTAGTTATAAAAATAGGAATAGCGAAAACTATAACGATAACGGAACGGCTTAATTATATACGCAATTAACCGTCTTTAACTTTAAATTTTATCGTCTCTTTTATTAAGGTAAAAAGTTATTAAAGCAAATATAGTAATATATAAAAATTAACGTATTAAAATTTATTATTAAAGATATCCTAAAAAAAAGTTAAATAATGTTTCCTGGCATTTTTTATACTTATAAAATTATTATAAGTTCGAGATATTATATAAAATAAAAAATTTCGAGGTAAAAGATTTAATAATAAATACGTTTATAATTTTGTCGTTTTAATAATATATCTTACCGGAAAAAAAGCCGAACCGGGATATAATTATTATTAAAGGCCTTTTAAAAACTGTATCGTATTATTAAATAATAAATAGTTATATTATGTAAATATTTTACGTTAATTATTTTTATAATTAAAAAAACCGTTATTATTTTTTAAAATTTAATTATAATTATTTTAATAATTAGGGTATTAATTAAATATCGGTAAAACTTAAGGTTAAACCGAGAAAAAAAATAATAGAAATATTTACCGTAAAGAATTAATATTTTAAAAATGGTAACGATAATAACAAACCGGTATTGCTTTATTACAAACGCGTTTTTTATACGAAAATAAATATTTATTTTACGCTTTAAGTTCGGGTTCCGAAAAGTTATAATATAACCTAGGGACAAATTATTCGATAACTTAAATAAAAAGTTGCTAATATAACGCTTAAGATATTAACCGAAGTTACCAGTATAATTAAGGAGGTAGTATAAATAGAAAAAAGCCGAGGAATTATAAAAAAGAAATTTAAGTAAATAATAGTACCGATAAAGGTATATTATTTAAATAAGCAAAAAGTTAATAATTAAGCTTAGATTACGAATGTTAAAAATAGTTAAGAAATATATCGAAACGTATAGCCTTTCCGTTAAGAAATTTACCAGGTATATATCTAATAATATATTAGTATTAACGATATGTTATAAACCGATTATGCAAGGTAAAGTGCCATTAAAATATCTAGCTATATACAGCTAATCCGTTCACTATATACATGCACAAAGGATTATACGATACGACCGGGAAGCACCCCCTTAAAAACCGTCCCTTTTTAGCCAAAGGCCGGAAAAACGCAATGCAGGTTATTAACACGGCAACTAACAATAAAATACACCCGATTAATTAATTAGTTCCCAACGCCCCCAATCGTAACTGGTCCCACCAGCCACCCCTCAATTGTCGCCGACACGGTAACGGAACCGAAGCCCCAAATCTAGCTTCTTTAGGCTGGCGGCACCTAAAGGAACGGTAGCCCAAACTGGATTTAAACCAGCTGTCTCTTGCAGTCAATCGCAACAGGGTGCCCAAGCCTATCGCAATTAAAAGAGACACCCAGGTTCGCGACCACTAAGCCATTAGGCCATAAACCGATTATAATATATTAAATTAACTTAAAATCCCTTAATTTTATTTTAATCGATAAATTAGCTTAAAATTACGGTTTTACTTTATAATTCCTTACCGGCAACGTTTTATATTTAATAGTAGTATGGATATTTTCGTAATTATCGGGAAGTATTTTAGCGGGTTAGTAAGGAGTTGTATTAGATATAGAAAAAGGTATATTAGGTATTTACGTAACGTAAACTTGGAATTCTTTTTATTAAGGGAAAAAACGATTTATATTTAGTCTGTGTTAATAAAATATTTTCGTTATAGATATAAAAAATATTAAGGATAATAATTTTTATTTTTTAAATTACGTTTTTTCCGCGTATAAAGTTTATAAAACCTAAGTTTAATAATACGAACTTCCTGATATTAAGTAAAGTTTTCATAGGAATCCGGAGATACCGGTAAACTTAAGAAGTTTGCGTAAACGTTATCCTTTAATATTTTTAGTAAACGGTAAAAAAGCATTAATTTAAGGTGAAATAACGTTAAATTTTTTATTTTTAAAGATTTAAGGATATTATCAGAAATATATTGAAAAATTTAACGTAATAACGAGTACGTATAACATGTATAAGTTTGAATTTATTTTGCAAATAAGATTATATAAATAACAATTGCTAACTTAAGGTAAACGCGATTTGTATTTTTTATTTTCTATATATAAAATTTAGCTATACGTATATACCTTTTTTTTACCTATATATATTAAAATATCTGTAATTTATTAATTTCCTTCTTTCGTTGCTAATAATAAATTTTCTTTTCGTTTTTTTTTCGTTATATACGTACGTATTCCTTATTATATTTGCGCCGTTTCTTAATAATATCTACATATTTCTATTATATATTTTATTAGGCGTTTACTTTTTTTTACTATATAGTAATTACTTTTATTTATTTGCGTATTATATAATTATATTATATTAACGTTTGTTAAGATCATTTTATTATTTATTATTATTATTATAATAATATATTTAAATACGATAATATTATGGCGGGAAGTAATAATAGTTTACTATACGAGTTTTAACAAAGTACGTTTATATATTTATGTTTTTAAGGTAATAAAAATAAAAGTAATTTAAGTTATGATATTATTGGTAATTATTAAAGTAAATTTATTTTCCGATATTACTTAAATAATATATAGATATTTATTTTAATTTCGTATTTTTAATATAAGTTTAATATAATTTTAAATCCGTTTAAACCGTAAAATTATTAATTTTACGATAAGAAATATACCGGATTAAAAGTAAGGTATATAATATGTTTCTTATATTTTTCGGTTTGATAAATATGTAAATATTTAATTATTTATTAATTTCGGATATAAGTTTAATTAATATTTTTAACCGAATTAATATTAAAACGCCGGCCGTTATTAATAACGTAAAAATTAAATAAAGTTTTTTACTTTTATTATTATTAAAATATAAGTACGATAATTAATAATAATATTATAGGTCGTAAATTACCCGTAACTTTATCGGTTTAAAATTTTATAAGTAAAATTTAGTTTTTACGTATTTTAAATATTTAATAAAATAAGTAATTATGTTGTAATTTTTATTTCGTTAAACGGGTTTATTTATAATAATATTATAGGCCGTATTATAATAAATAAAACGTTTTTATAAACTCGTAATATAAGATAAAATAATGCCGGTACGGTTAAAGGTAAGTTATTATACTTTTAATATTTCGTTAATATAATTATTATATTTAATATAGTAAAATTTAATACTGTTAAATTAAATAATTTACGTATTTTAATAGGATTTAAAACTGTAAATATTAATACGAGTAAGTAATTATTTTACTTATTTTTATATTTACCGTTATTATTACTTTTTATTAACGTTATAATATATTATTTAGGTTCTGTTAGTGCTATATAAAGTTATTTTAGTTTATACGATTCCGAAAGTATAAATAGTTTCAGTATTAAATAAGATATATTATATTATTTTATTTATTTTCATAATTTAATATAATAAATTAATTAAATTAACTTTATATTATTAATTATTATTAACGATAATTCCGACGTTAAATATATCGAATTATTATTAATTCCGAAATTACCTTTTCGTTAACGTGAAAACGGATAAATTCGGGTTAAAAATAAGGAAAAGAACTTTAAAATAAATATATATTTAATACCGGTATATTATTAAGATTAACATAACGTATTAAGTTACCGATAAAAATAACGGTCCGAACCGAATATAGTTTTTAAATTGCGAAAAACACTAGAATTACGGCTAAATAATAATTAATAACTTGAAAAATTTTATTAAAAATAACTTTGCCCTAAGTTAAATTATAAGGAAATGCGTAACGTTTATATTTTTAAAAAAGCGATTTATTAATATAAATCATAAAAAATTTTGTTTAGATGATAATTTCTTCGATAATTATATAATTACGTAATAACGTCCCGGATAAGCTTACGGGATAGATTAGCTTACGGGATAGTTTTTAACATATTTTAATTACTTAACTTTAATTAACCATTTTTTAATACTAACAATATAAAACGGCTTATAAAAAAAGTAAAAATAAATTTAGCCGTTTAAGTTAAAAAACGAAACCCGATATTTAATTATATAACATTTAATTTTATTTATAAAGTCGCCTATTTTACTTTATACGTACGATATACTAATAAATCCTTTAAAGCCGATATTATCCTTAATTTGCGAAAATTAACGCCGATCGAAAAATAATCGATTATCGATTAAATCCTTAACCTAAATATGTAAGCGTTTTTTATCTAGCATTAACATATTAAAAATATAACAAATTTATTACTTACGCAGCATGTTACGAGATACGTTAAAGTTAAATAGATATCTCATTTTATTAAAAGGTAATAAAAATTTGAAATACATTTAAATCGAAAAATAAATTATTAAAGAGTTTTATACAAAAATCTAAAGGTATTTCATAAATAATTTAAGTTTATTCGGGTTATAATCGCAAAATATGATATCGTAAAGGTAGATATTTATAATTTTAACGAAATAAGAATTTTAATAAGGTTTTTTATAACAACCGGTATAGATATTATTAATGCTAAAAAACGTAAAAAACCTAAATAAGCCCAATAAGAAAATCGGGAATAATTTATAATAATATAAGCTATTAATTTTTAAAATTAGGTATTACCCTTATTTATTATCCTTATTAGAAAGAACCACTTTTTTCGCTAATTCGCCGATAACCTACTTTTACCCTATTAAAAAATTATTATAAGCGAAAATAGTTAGATAATAAATAAATTAAATTTAAAATAAGTTAAATATTTTAATAAATATATTCGAATACGTATTAAAAATTTAAAATATTTTTTTATCTTTAACGGTTACGAAAATTATTACAAAACTAACGATATTGTTATATTTTATATGTTTGTTTATTTTTTTTATCGGTTTTAATTTTTTAACGTATCTTATTTTTCCGTATTAAAATGCGTTTATTTGTTATATATTCAAGGTTTTATGCAACGTTACGTTATTTATATTATTAAGGAAAATTTTATCGCCGGTTTTCGTAACGCGTTTAAAGTTACCATAACAACTAACAATATTAAATCCGGATTCGCGAAAATTAATCTCGTTTTATTTAATCCTAATAACGTTTTTTCCAAACTCGAAATTCCTTTAATTATATTTACGCCAACCGTTTTTTCGTTAATTTCCGCCGGTTTTATTCGTTCCCGGTTTACGAAAACCCTTAAAAATATTAAGGAAATAATAAGATAAAGACGTTATTTATAAAGAAAAATTAGAAATTACCAGGATAACTTGCTGATAAGAATCGTTAAATCGGCGAGTCTTTTAACAAAAAGTAATTCATTACTTTTATACGAAATTATTTTTTTTTTAAAAAAAGTTACTTAATTACGCGAAACGAACCATATTTTAAATAAACGTTGTAAAATTAAAAACGTACGTTTTTAAGAAAAAGGAATATTTACTATAAAAAATAAAGGCTTTTATACCTAAAAAAGAAAATGGTAATAAGTAATTATAGTTAGGAAAAGCTCAAAGTAATCGTTATAAGAAAATTTAAACGAAAAAACGGAAATGTAATATTTACGGAAAACCCGGATATAATATACGCATTTGTAAGGAAATTATAAAAACGTTTAACGATAAAAAATCCGATTAATTTAAATTAATTTAATATATTATAATTAATAAAATTAAGTTTATTATCGCAAGGTGCTAAAAACCATCTTATAAGCTTATCCATTTTATGAGCTTATCCGGGACGTTACCGTATTACGTAAAACGATAAAAATAACTTATACGTCTAATATTTATACGATAAGTAATATAACGGCATATACTTTTAGGATATATATTATAATAATAATAAATTAACGGATAATATATATTTTAATTATATTATAAAAGGATTTTATTATCGTTATTCTCGGGATAATTATATTTAAAATTAAAAAAGTTACGTATATCAAACTATTTCCGGGCCGTAAAAACGATTATAACGATTAAAAACGGCGTTATTTTAAAAATAATAATAAAAATAATAAATCCGGATATTTCGAAATAATTATTTAATTACAAAATAATAAAGTTAAATTAAAAATAATTTATTATCAACGTTAACTTAATAATATATATATTTCGGTAAAATAATTAGGTAGTTATATATTATTATTAAAACGTTATCTTAATTTTATAAATTATAATAACTTTACATATTTTATTAATAATATTTATTTTAATTTAAGTAAAGCTTAAATGTTATATAATATTATTAACCTTGCTATTATTTTAAAAACCTTTTTTACCCGATTTATACGTATTTTTTAACCTTATAAATTAAAATTATTTTTTACGTTTATTATACGTGTAAATTAGCTTTAAAATTCGATAATAACGAAAATCTTAACGTTTATTAATTTTTATATACGAATAATACGTTATTTGCAAATAATTATAATTAAAAAAGCTTTTAAATATTCAGAATATTACTTTTCGTTAACTTTATTATATAAATAACTCATAAATAAAATATAATTATTACTTTAAGTACGGAAGCTAAGTTATTAACTTTTTTACAAATTATTAAAAAGGTTTTTTTATAAAGAGGATTTCCAAAACTATAAATATAAAGCTAGGTGAAAACCTTATTATTTACGTAAATAATAAGCGGACGATATAGCTAATTATAGAGGGAATTATACGTCTAGTTATAAAACTAAAGCATATTAACGTTTATAATTATTAAGTTTACGAAATTTACGTAATAAAAAAAAGCATAATCGAATAAAGGCCTATTAAAACGATAATTACAAATAGCTTTACTAAGCTACTTAGGCCTTAGCAATATTAGGAATTCGTTCGGCTGTTAAATTTTAAAGACGTTATTTAAAAGCTAAAGAAACTTAGTAAAGCTTAGAATTATAATTGCAATTGTAACGCTATTAAAACGAGGGCATATTGTGCTTGCCGCGGCGACGCGGTAGCCTCACGTCTAACTGTTATTAGTATCAAGATATATGTATTACTTGGTTATGTCTAGAATGTATCTATTCTAAGTGCAAAAAGCTAGCTAAAAAGGTGGGTGCTGTTGCGTAGCCACTGCACCAAAAGACTGAATTGATAAGTGCACTCTTATCGGGCTACTTATCTGACAGGTGCGCTGGACCTACTTAAGACGCGTTCGGGTAAGCGTTGTACGGGCCAACCAACCCTGTTACATATTAACGTACCAAATCCTAATACGCCCTTTGGTGTTTTACATATATTCGAAAACTTTAGGCAAAAATTTTAATTAATACTTTTAGGAATTAAACTTAATTCCTATATAAAAAACCGATAAAAAATTAATAAAAATTGTTAAAAAGGTAATAAAAATAATTTATACGGTTTAAAATTAAACTTTTAACCTTTACGTAAAAGGATTAAGTTATACGTTATATTAACTTATTACGTTAAAAGTTTTATAACTTTAAAAATCTAATTGATTTTTTAACGATAATATTAATAAATAATTAATATCGTTATTTTTCAAAGTTTTTTATATAAAAAACTATTAAATAAAAGTTTTTTCCGGTTAATTTAAAAATATTAACGTTTTTAAATAAAAATTGACGTAAAAGGTTATAAATATATATAAATAAATAAATTTTTAAAAAGTTAAAGTTTTAAAATTAATAAGTAAACTGATATTTTCGGGTAATTATAAGAAAAATACTGCGGTTATTACTTTTAATAACGAAAAATAAGTATTAATAAAGAAAAGTTTTTTTCCCTTATAAAAAAATTTAACGGAATTAATTTTTTATTTATGATTTTAATTAAATTTTAAATAATTTTTAAACGTATTTAAAACTTAAATTAATAACAAATTTATTATATATCGTTTTATTTAATGTTTTTAATATATTTAATTTTTAATCGGGTTTTTTAAATTTCTTGGTATATGCAAGGTTGTTAAGTTCAAGCCGTATTATCCAGGCTGAGCTAAAGATACGAAGTAATTATACTAATAATTAACACGATAAATACTTTACCCAGTATCTTCGAACACGGCAACTATTAATGGTTTTCACGGTGAATTTCTTGTTGTATATAATAATATTTAACGTATATATAACGTTTTTTTGGTAATATTATATTTTTTTAATTAATTTTTTTATACCGTTATTATTTTTAAAAACGGTAATAAAGTTTTTAAATATAAGGCTAATTTTATCGAAAAGAATCCGTACGTTTATTATTTCGATAATTACGGTATTAAATATTACGTATTTAAATTTTGAAATATATTTTATAATAATTTATTATAGTTTTAATATTTATATTAAAGTTATTTGCGAAATTTATATTAATTATTATAAAGAATTTTAATTTATTATATACGTAATACACCTATTTTTCGTTTAATTTCCGGTATCGAATAAATAATTTCGAAGTTTTTTTTTAAATATTTTAAAAAACGTTTAATTTATTAACGATATTTAAAAAACGGGTTATTTATAAATTACGTTTTTATAAAAGTTGTAAACGTTATATTTAATTTAATTATATAATTAAAAAGGTTAAATTTAATAATAAAATTAGCGTAATTAAAAGTGTTTTATTTAATATTTTTATATTTATAACGTATTATATAATTTTAAGGTAAGGTGTTATTAAGATATCTAGCTATGTACATACATACAGCTGATCCGTTCATTACATACATGTACACAAATGGTTTTGTACAAACGCGACCGGGGAGCATACCCCTAAAAACCGTCCCTTTTTGGTAAAGGCCGGAAAAACGCAATGCGGGTTATAGGTATACGGTAATAAATAGTAGCTAAGTATACGATTAATTTAATTAGTTGGTTCTTAAAACCCTTAACCTCTCCGGTTGTTGCCGATACGGTGGCGGAGCCGAAGCCCTAATTGGTTTAGTTCCTTTTAGACTGGCGTTACCTAGAGGAACGGTGGCCCAAGCTGGATTTGAACCAGCTGTCTCTTAAGACCAACCGAAATAAGGTGCCTAAGCCTGTCGCAATTGAAAAAGATACCCAGGCTCGCGACTACTGAGCTATTGGGCCGTATTATATAATTTTAATATATTTTTTACGAAAGAAATCGGTTTTATTTTTATATTATTAATATTTTATTAATATATTAGTATTAATTAAAACGGATGTTATGTATTTCGAATAATTAAACGATACGTATATTAAGATATTAATTTATAATTTTAAAGTTATTTATTAGGATATTATTAATAATAATATTTACTATAACTTTTAAATATATTTTATTAAAACCGAAAAATAAAGAATTATTAATATATAAAGTAATTATATTACGGGTTTTCGTATTAAGGTATATCGTATTATTAAATAATAATAACTTAAATCTATATTTATTAAATATCGTTCGAATTTTTTTTTTTTTTTTTACGGTACCGGTTTATTTTAATCCGTATAAGGAACTTATTAACTTAATAATTTTTTTAAACGTAAAATTAAAACATGATTTTAATTTAAATATATATCGAAATATTTTTAAAATATAAAAAAAATATTTTATATAAATTTACTTTTTTAATTTATTATTTAAATAAGTAATAATAAAATTAATTTATTAAATATATTATTTTATAAACGTTACGAATTTTATAAGAATACGTTAATATATTATATAAACGGTAGTTATAAATATTTCGTATTAATCGATTTTTTCCTCGTTAAGTTAAAATTTATACATAAATGTAAATTTAATATTTTTCTAACTTATTTATTAACGTATATCCTTTTTTAAAAAGTGTATTTAATATTTATTAAATAATTTATAATAATTTTAATTATTAATTTAAAAGAAAAAGTTCTCCGTTATAAGTTTTCTTTAAGTTTTTTATAAATAACTTCAAGTTATATATTTTATTTAATATTAAGCCCGTTATTATTTACGTTAAATAAACGGTAAATATTATCATTAATTTTATTATATACGTATATTTTTAGGTAAATTTATTAAATTATATCGTTAGCGTTTAAATTTTTATAAAAGGTATTTTTTAATTCGTAGAAGAATTAAGCTTATAAACGTTTAAATAAGAATTAAAACCTTTTTAAATTAAGGCTATTATAATTTTAAGGTCCTTATTAAATACCTTATATATATATAATTTAAACTTACTATTTCTCGGTTTACTTTGTTTCCATTTTACGGTTTTCGTTTCGTAATTTATTTAATTATTTAATATAACGTTATTATTATAATTATAAATAATAATGCCTTTTTTTCGTAATTAGTAACGGAATTTACGTTATATATAAAAAAATATAGATTTTATAATGTTTTTTAATTTAAATAACTTGTTTTTTCGTAAGTTTATATATACGATATAATTAAGTAATAATTATTTTTTAATAATTAAATTTTATAATTATAAATAATTTATATTTTTAACCTTTTAATTTTAATCTAATAATTTTCGTTAATTATAACCGTATAACGGTTATTAATAATATATAAATAGTATTATCCGATTTATTTATTTATTTTTTATTATTTAACGTTCGATTATAGCATTTTTATAACGTAATTTTAAATATAAATCGAAATACGTATTTAAATAATTATAACGTAAGCGTTATTTTAAATAAGATATATATTTAGTTCCAGAATATTATTATAATATTAATTATATAAAGTAAAATTAAAAAATTTAACTTTTTCGCTATTATAAAAAGTTTCGAATAAATTTATTCCGATTTTTTTTTATTAATACGATAAGTTTTAATTATTTTATTATCTAAGGCTTACTTAGTTTTTACGTTTGTTAAATATATATAAAAATATTATTATGTTTTGTTTTTAATTTTATACTTTTTATAAGGTTATTAGATTTAAGCCGTATTATCTAGGTTTAATTAAAGATACGAAGTAATTATATTAATAATTAATACGATAAATACTTTGCCCAGTATTTTCGAATACGGTAATTATTAATGGTTTTTATAATAATAATAAATTATATTTCGGTTACGAAAAGCTTTATTCCGAAACCAATTACGTAATACCGACAAATTTCGACCCTAATAAATTTTATACTTTTTAATTAATTTAATAAAGGGAATCTTAAATAATAATTTAAAAGATATTAAACTTTTCGCAGTAAATCTTAAATCCGTATAAAATAACTTTACGACCTTTCGCCAGTTTTACGATTTTTTTAATTTCGATTAATTTTAAAATACCTTTTTAAATTTTTATTAATTAAAGTAACTAAAATATACCGGTTAAATTCGAATATAAAATCCTAATATTCCGTACCTCCGGAATCTCGACGGAAACGGTTTTAATTAAATTACCTGATTTAAATAAAATAATCGGCCGAATAATATATATTAATATTTTTGTCGATATTAATAACTTTTCCGAAAAAAATCGGGTTTTATTTTAAATTTTCGAATATAATTTAATTTAAAATACCGGAAATAATTAATTTTTATATAAATTTATACCAGAAAATATCCGGTTTATAAAAAAATTACTGGCAAAATTAAAAAATAATAATAACGGGCTTAAAAACGTTAAAATTTAATTTTTAAATCGATACAAGTTGGAAAATTACGAACGATAATTTATCCGGCTGTTCCGGATTACAAAAACCGTCCAGAATTCCGTCAAGAATGGTCGTCGATAAGGGCTTGCATAACTGAGCAATCTGTAAAAAGGTTGGGGTTTAGTAAAACTTAGCAACCGATAGCATAATTTATCCATTTGTTTAATTTAGTTCCACGGTTACGTCTCTTTTAAGGAGAAGTTTTATGCTTTTTAAAAATATATTAACGGTTAATATCGTTTATAACTAAATTATAATCTACGGTGCCGTTAATAATAACGAACTAAATTTAGCCTACGTTATATCAAAATAACTTTTTAATATATATTTCTTTTTTAAGAGTTTTTTTAAAATATTTTAATAATTTTAATTTAATTATAAACTTTAAAAACGATCGGTTTAACATTTATATCGTTTAAATTAATACTTATAATTATTTCAATAATTTAATTTACCCGTTTATTATTAAAATAATATAACGGCGATATTAGAAAATAAATTTTTTTAATATTGTTTTATTATTAAAACTTTTTCTATTAATAATAAAAATCTATAATATTTTTAGCATTTATTCATTTTACCTTATATTATTTTTAATACGTGTTTTTATTAAGTTTCGTTAATTAAACCGGCTATAAAAGGTTTTTTTCGTCCGTACGTTTAAAGAAAAATACCCTTTTTAAGAATATTTATTATAATTAACTTTGTACTATTATTATTAATTAAGTAATTTCGGTTAAAATATTTTCCGTATTTATAAAAAACTTTTCTTAAGAAAATTCGTAACGAAAAAGTAAGTACGTATAATATATATCGTAAAACGATCAAGTTATATTTATTTTTAATTTTTTTAATGTTTTAGTTAATTATATTAATTATTTCGCCTTAAATTAATACTTTTTTAATAATAATTATAATTTTTTTATCCTGTATAATTAACGATAATTTCACATCATAATTTTTAACGTTATTTATAATAAATCCGTTTACTTCCGAATTTTATAATATTTTATTACGGGTTTTTTATATATATTATATAATTAAAATTTTTAAATTTTAGATTTATTTTATATATATTCGTTTTTAAATTTTTCGGTAAAACTTTTCGTAATCGGCTTTATATTTACCTTTAAACGTAATACTAATTCGTAATCGGCTATATTACTAGGCGCGTATATACAAAGTCGTTAGGTTTAAGCCATATTATCCAGGCTAAGCCAAAAATACGAAATAATTATACCAATAATTAACACGATAAATACTTTACCCAGTATTTTCGAATACGGCAACTATTAATGGTTTTTACGGTAATAATAAATTATACGCCTCGGTTACGAAAAGCCTTATCCCGAAGCCGACTATCGCGCAATGCCGACAAGCTTCGACCCTGATAAACCTTATGCCCTCTGGCTCTACGGTTCGGCAAGGGGAACTAGGCGCGTATATGCAAGGTCGTTGGGTTCAAGCCGTATTATCCAGGCTGAGCCAAAGACACGAAGTAATTACACCAATAACTAGGCGCGTATATAAAAACCTTTTTCGATATATTAATATTTCCAAATTTAAACTTTTCGGAGCGTTATATATCGCCCTTTAAAGCGTTATTTTATTACGTAACGAGTTTAACTTTTTTTATAACGTAATTAAATATCTTTATAATTTTTCAAATTTCCGATTAATTAACTTTTGCTATATATTTAGCTTAATATTTTTAAAAGGTTAATTATATAAATTTTTAAAACCGTTTAAAATTAAATACGCCTTTAATAAACGTTATTATTATTATTATTGTTACTATGATTAAATTTGCCGTTATTGCTGTTTTATCCGTTATTACGTTAATCGTTTTATTACTTATTAATTTTTTTAAAGTTTTCCGTAATTCTTAGTTAAATAACTATATTTCTTATAATTTTAATAAAAGGGTTTATTTTTAGTGTTTTATAAAAATTTATTACCGTTATTTTTCTTTTTGTTATTGTTATTACTTTAAGCGTTATAACTTTTAATTTTAAGCTTATTATCACCGTTTTTATTATTTTTAACCTTATTTACTTAATAATAAAATTCGTTATTAAGATTATTTATTGTGTAGTAAATTATGTAATCGGTTTTATAAAATTCGGAATTTCTTATTCGATATTAATTATTTACTTATTTTTAACGGCGGTTAAAAATATAGTAACCTGTTAATTTTTACCTAGTTTTATACCGTATTCCTTAACTTCACGGATTAATTTTTAAAATTTCGTAATAAAGACAACTAAGTTTTTACCGTCGTAATAATATTAATGTTTTAAAAAGGAGCGTTAACGGGTTTTTCTAGGCGTAATAGAAATCTTACGGAAAGTTTTTAATATTTTCGATTTTTTTTAATTCCGGTAACGAATTTTAAAAACGTCTAATATATCGTTTTAATAATTGCTTTCGCCAAACGTAACTTATTAAAGGTAAAAGGTTTTATTTTTTCTTTATAACTTATTTTTTTATTATAAAATCTAAAACGTCTTTTTAAAGTTTTTAATTTTTAAAACCCTTTAAGTGGTTTTCTTTATTTAAAGCGAAATCGAAACGTTTTTAACGAAAGGCGGAATTCTTTTTCTTAGACTTTTTTTTCCTTCTTCTTTCCTTAATATGGTTATAATAACGTTGTTTTTAATTATCGTTATTCGAATCGTTTAAATCGCTTTTCGAATCCGAATCCGAATTCGAATTTAAGTTTAAGGATAATAACGAAAAGCTAAACGATAAAGATAAGTTATTATTATTTCCTTTACCCTTACCGCCTTTTCTACCGCCGCGTTTACCGTTATTTCGTAATAAATGTAAAAAGGGTAATAATAAAAACCGTTTCGATAAATATAACGATAACGTTTTTATTCGTAAGCCGTTATTAATTAGGTTCCGCTAAGGATTCGTAGGGTTTTTTAGAAAAAGAAAGTATTTTTTTCGCTTTTCCTTTTTTTTAAGTTTTTTGTTATATTTTAAATTTTTAATGATAATTTTAAAGTTTCTATTAAACATTTTAATCGGCTTTAATAATTCCCGTTTTGTTAATAAACTATTACTAACATAAAAATTAAAATTCTTCGTTAATATCGTTTTAAAACGTTTAAATTTATCCTTACATAAATTACTTATAATATAAATTTTTTAAAGTTATTTCCATAAAGCTCATTGATTTTATTTAATTAATTAAAGTTATTTTCGTTTAATAATTACTTTATTAATTAATAACGTAACTAATTTATGTAAATCTTTTATTTCCGTATAAAGGCTTTCCTATTAAAATAAAACTTTAATAAATCCGTAAAAATATTTTAAGATTTTAAAACATCTTTTTATTATATAACGCGAAAGTTGTATAAAAATATAAATTAATCGTTTTAATAAAATTTTATTGTATAATATATATTTAGCTAAATAAATTCGTTTTCGTAATTGCTACTAATTTCTTTAACTTTAAGCCGGTTAATTAAAACTTTATAACGCGTTAATTACAATTTATAAAGATATGTTATAAAATAACAAAAATAAAAATAAAATTATAATAATTTTTTAAAAAAAACTAAAAGATATTATATTAAGATTCGCGGTACTAATCTGATTGTTATTAGTATTAAGATATATATATTATTTAGTTGTATTTAAAATATATCTGTTATAGGTACAGAAAGCTAGCTAAGAAAGGTAGGTGCGCTGGACTTACTTAAGATGCATTCGGGTAAGCGTTATACGAGCCAACTAACCCTGTTATATATTAACGTATTAAATCCTAACACATATATATAAATAAGTTATATTATAAATTAACCTTTTAAAAATTATTAAATTTATTAATAATAATAATTATCTCGAAAACCTACGTAATTATAGTCGTTATTTTTCTTACATTTATTTCGATTATATTTTAAAGTATAAACGTTTAAATTCGTAATAAGTAATATATAAAAATTAATCTTTCTATGTTAAAACTATTATAAGTAACCTTTAAAAACATTTATTCCTTTAAATATTAGATTTATATATAAGTATATAATCTTCTATTTCTTTAAGTTTTTATATAATTTATTAAATTCAATATTATATTAATAAAAGAACTCCTTAATATATTTTTGTTAGGTAGCGTTATATTAATAATTAATAAATATTTATTTTTATATCTTAAAAGTATGTTTTTAATGCTTTATATAATATAAAACCGTAATTTGCCTTATTTAAGATCAAGACCATACTTGCTGAAATAGTACGTAATCATTGTTTTATTAATATTAAAGGGTTGTTCTCTGCGGAAAACTAAGTATTTACATTGCGTCCTGCTGGGCTAAAGGTACGATGAAAGGGAATCCGCACGTAATACTTTAATCTTTAACTGCTTGCTCTACACGCTATACACACTTACGTGCATGCTGTCCACCTCGCTGTTACAGTGGATAATGGTTATATCTCGCTTCCCGTTCAGAAGTGAGTCTGCCTCGCCCTAGTTGTAAATTTTCAGATAAAACCTTCTGTTTATCGGTGAACTTCTTTAGCATGACAGCAACTCACTATGGCTAACACGTTCTACCACTTCTCTATCTCCTGTGACCATAGATATACCACAGCCGAAGATGATCTTACAGTGAAATGGTGTTGGTGTTGGCGCAGCTGTTAGGCATAAATTGGGCTGCATCTCCAAATGGGTCGGCGATGGAACTTTTGAGTGTAGTGTTCTACAGCATCAAGGTACGCCCGACATTCCTTTCACCGAGGACTGATCAAGATGCCGCATATAACATGACTTCGATGCGCCCTATCCCCCTTCCACAGTCATTTCTTACGAGCGATGATATAAGGGCGATGGTCGTTGCCCTTGGACGCGTGGATTTCCGTTTGGAGAATGTCGAAGCCAGCAGCACGGATCTGCTCACCCAACTCGGCCTCTCGGAATATCGAGGCGTACGGTGCCTTGCCGACAACCCTCATAGCAGGCAAAGCCAATCGTAAGAGGACGTTCATATCGCCCACACAAGGCGTCTTGGTGATAAATAATCCCCCGTCCTCAAGCAATGAATGTATACTGCGCAGAGTGCCGGGTAGGTCACGCACCAGGTGAAGGTAGTTGAACCCGAGAACGGCGGTGAATCGCGCCGCCTCGACCGTCAGCACCTCGGCAGTTGCTGTGCGGAACGATAGACGGGGCGGGAGCCCCGGTCCCGGACTCTCCGAAGCGCCCGTCGCGAGCTTGTCGTTAGCGATCTTGATCATCTCGGGCGATATATCGGTCGCTAAGTAGCTCTGCACACAGTCGGCAAGGCGGAGCGCCGTTGTGCCGGTTCCGCAACCCAGCTCCAACACCTTATCGGTTGGCTTCAGGAAGCTACGGGTCTGGTCGAGCGTGCGCTGGTAGCCGGCATTATCGGATACCGCACTCTTGGCGTATGACTTGGCCGACTTATCCCAGAAATGCGCGTCGCTGGTAACACTCATGGCGATGAAGTTAAGATAGGCACAGTAGGCAATACTCTTGAGGAATGCAGCGCGAAGTGCCTGACGTAGCGCTTAGAAAGAGACAGAGGGCACGGAAATAGCAGAGGGGGGAAGAGAGAAACAAAGCGCACCCGAATATAAGCCATGGACGCAGCCAAGATTCAGAAAGCGACCTTTCCAGAAAGTAAAGCGTGCTATCTGGGAGCTGAAGCTGTACAGCCAATCACGGAGTTTATGCCCTAGTCTCATGATCTCAGCTAGCTAGGTGTGCTATAGCACATCAACTAAGGAAGACTACCCTCTAATTAAGTTAGAGTATATATATTACGTTGTTAGGGTTACTTATATTTTGCACGTTCAAAAAGTATATAAACATATACTTGCAAATACTAACGCGACTGGTATTTTCTGTAAGTAGTAATTAAAATTATTACTTTTTTATATAATAACATGCTACATACATAAGCGAGAGATATATATAAGCGAGCCGCTTTTTAGCATTCCGTAATAATAAATTTAAATAACTTAATAATAATATATCGCATTAATTTAAATCAATCGGATTTTTTTTAGCTAGATGTATTTATAATTTCTTTGTAATACGCGCATTATATCCGGGCTTGCCGTAAACGCCATATTTCCGTTTTTTCGTTTTAACTTTTTTATAATAACCCCCCCTAATTGTTATTAGCCGCATTTTTTTACCACCTTTTTTTTGGGGGGGCCAAAAAAGCTTATTTTTCTTATATAGTAAGTATTTTTCCTTTTTAAGAACGTTTATTTTTAATTCTGTAACGTTTGCTTAAAATATAATTTGTTCCGCGTAATTAGGCGTTTTTTTCCCGGAGAAAAACGGCTTTATATAATAGTAATATGTAATCTTTTATTATAAAATTAACCGATTTAAATATTTTTGTTAGTAAGTTACCTTAATAATTTCTAATTTTTCTTTATAAATAACGTTTTTATTTTATTACTTTATGGATATTTTTAAAGGTTTTCGTAAACGGGGAAGTAAAACCGGCGAAAGTTAACGGGGAAATAATTAGTATAAATATAACCGGAAAAATTTCGAATTCGGAAAAAACGTTATTAAAATCGAATAAAATAAGGCTAATTTTCGCAAATTTAAATTTGATACTATCGGACGTTATAGCAGTTTAAAACGCGTCGTAAAAACAGGCGAAAAAATTTTCTTTAATAATATAAATATAATAATATCGTATTAAATTTTTAATATATTACGAATAAATACGTTTTAAAATAAAAAAATATATATATTAAAAGGTTAAAACCGATACGAAAAATGCGCAAGTATATAAAACGTAATAATATCGTAACTAACGTAATATTTTTCGAATTTTATTAAATAATAATTATCGTAACCGTTAAAGATAAGGAAACGTTTCGAACTTTTCGTATATATCTAAATATATTTATTAAAATATTAAATTTATTTTAAACTTAAAATATTTATTATCTAGTTATTATTACTTAATACGATTTTTTAATTAGTTATTAATAATAAATTATCGTAATATTAAAACCTAAAATAATTTTTCCTTATTATTATAATAAATAACGGTATAACCTAATTTTAGGAATTAATAATTTAAATAATTATAACCTATTTTTTATTCCTTTATTAAATTTATTTGAATCTTTTATATCTTTCGGTATTAATAATTACTATACCCGTTATTATAAAAAACCTTATTAAAAATCCAATTTCGTCGAAGTTATAAATATCCTTTTTTATAATACTATATTTCGCAATTATAACCCGAACAAACTTAAATTACTTACGAAATATTTCTGGATTTTCGGATAAAATCCGTTAATAATCGATTTTTCGATTTAAACGCGTTTAAAGTTTTTTTTGCCGTTTAATAAAGTTTAATACTTAGTTAACTTTAACGCGTTCCGTAACGCGTTAAATTAACAATATATTAGTTATATTTTTAACATATTAAAGCCGGATAAAAAATGCTCGTATATTTAAATTAAGGATTCGGTCGATAATCGATTTTTTTTTGGTTAACGTTAATTTCTATAAAGGAAAAATAATATCGGCTCGGGCGTATTTACCGTTAAAACGGTATATTAAAGTAAAATATAGAACTTTATAAATAGAACTAAGCTTTTTATAATTAACTTTCGGATCTTATTTTTTAATTTAAATAACTAAATTTATTCTTATTATTTTAATAAAGCGTTCTATAACGTTAATATTAAAAAAACGATTAAAAATAAATAATTAAAATAATTAAAAAGATCTCTTACTTATATATATTTCTTACTTATATATATAGCACGTTATATATATAATCGATTAATTAATATTAAGATAATATACGTTATACTTTAAAGTAATTATATTTATAAAGTTTTTAATAATAGTAATAAATTTAAAATTAAATATTATAAGTATTAAAACATATATATATATAAACGTATAATTAACCTTTTTAAGAGAGTATAATAAAAAGTAATATATATTTAGTTATTTAATTTAAAAAAAATTAATATTTAAAAATAAAATATATAATTTTATTTATAACTTTATACTTTATTATATTCTCCTTAAAGGAAACGTAACCGTAAAACAAAATTGAACAAATAGATAGATTGTAATATCGGTTGCTAAGCTTTACTAAGCCTTAACCTTCTTACAGCCCCTATCGACGACCATTTTTAACCGAATTTTAAACGGTTTTCGTAATCCGGAACAGCCGGATAAATTATCGCTCGTAATTTTCTTCGTATCGAATTAAAAGTTAAATTTCGAAATTTTTAAACCTTTTGCCGTTTATATCTAGTTTTTTTAATAATTCCTTTATACGGTCGATATTTTCCATTATAAAGTCGTTTAATTTTTAATTATTTTTATTTATATCAATTAAATCGTATCCGAAAATTAAAAGCAAAATCCGATTTTTTTGGGAAAAATCGGTTAAATTGACGGAGGTATCGATATTTTTAATTTGTTTTAAAATTTTATTAAATTTAAGGATTTTAAAAAAAACGTTTTCCGTAAAAACTTTACAGTTACGGAATACCGGTATTTTATAATAGGAATTACCCGGCATATTTTAATTATTTTAATTAATAAAGATTCGAAAAGTTATAAAATTAATTAAAGTTAAAGTTATAAAACTGGTAAAGGGTTGTAAAGTAACTATCTTATACGGACTTAAAGTTTACTGCGAAAAGCTTAATATCTTCTAAGTTATTGTTTATATTCCAGGAGATTCCCCCTGTTAAACCGTAAAGCCAGAGGGTATAAGGTTTATTAAGGTCGAAGTTTATCGGTATTACGCAATCGGTTTCGGGATAAGGCTTTTCGTAACCGAAACGTATAATTTATTATTACCGTAAAAACTATTAATAATTACCGTATTCGAAAATATTAGGTAAAGTATTTATCGTATTAA